>VDFB02366499.1:20676-264004 GCA_007258455.2 Sequoia sempervirens
CGACATTCATGGAGCATAACCATGGATAGCCTAACTTCACATGAAATTGATCTAACATCGAGATAATGGATAATGACACATTCAATTGCTTGGGTCCAACTTTTAATGGAAGAGTGATCGAACCTAATGTAGGGCAAACAAAACCATTATGTGTTTTGATCCATTACATCCATCGCATCATTCTTGTTATCACTAGCTTTTACAAATTTTTTGAATGCAATTTTGAATGAAAATTTGACCTAAATGACTAAAACACACTTTAATACAAGCATTTTGGAGAATGTATGTGATTTTTTTGAATTTTTATGATTTTAAATGATGCAAACATGCAATATGTAACCCTAAATGAAATGAAAAACAAGATAATGCAAAACCTAAATCTAGGGTTTCAAGGACCTCTAAATAAGAAAAGTGTGATGGAATGTCAAGTTCACCAAAATGAAATGTGGTGAAAGGAATCCCCAAGGGTTCTTATAATTGTGGGATTATAAAACTTAGGAATCTCAATAGGTGTCTTTATGTAGGTATTTCATTAGAAAAGAGATCACAAGGTGTAAATATTGACTTTCAACCTCAATGGTGAGTCAATCTGACCTAGATCTTAGTCCTTAGGACAATAGGCAAGATCTAAAACTAAACTGAAATGATTTGGAATGCTCAAACTTAATGAACAACAAGACCAAATACCTAAAATGCAAATTTTAGGATGTACAGAAACAAAAATGGCAATTTGTAGGCAGATTTGAGAAGGGTCTAATGGCATGTACTATTGAACACCCAGAATACTGAGAAGGGGGTGAATCAATATTCTTTTAAATCCTTCAAACATTTAAACATCTAATCCACATAGCATATTCAATTATAGTAAATGAAAGAAAGCATGAAACATCACATAACACATGAAGACCAAGATTTTTACATGGAAAACCCAAAATGGGAAAAACCAAAAAAACATGATACAATAAAATGACATGATCTTTTGCAAGCTAAGGCTTTGAGTTTGCTCGGTTTATAATCCTTGCTTACTTCACCAACCTTTTCCAATGTTTTTGTCACAACACATCTAAACAAAATATTAGAAGTAGATGTAGATCATAAGTAAATAATTCATACAAATCAAAAATTAATAAAAATCAATAAACATATTGAATACAATAGTGCATTAATTAAATTTCAATTGACTTCTAACTAAAACTTTTAAACATATAAAATTATAATACTTAATAATCAATCAATCCTCATGTAGATATTACATCAAATTGAAATTCAATTACTCTAAATGTTTTTAAGACCTTAATCTAAAACATTACAAAATAGTTGTGGCCTTTTATCTACAAAAGTATTGTGCCATGAATATTTGATATGTAATTTGGTGTAGCTATTCTACAACAATATGGATTTAAAAGTCAAGCCTTCAAACTACCTCAACATACACTGTAACATGTACAAATGAAGGAAATAAAAAATGATTAACATGTAGAAATAAACAAAAAAAAATAGGAAGTATGTCCATGTTCTATATATGTGAGATTGTCATTATCATAGGGCAATCAATCGCACACACACATGCAAGAACAAGGTTGTACTCTAGAGAAACCTTCAAATGGTCTGAAAACTCTAGGAAGAACTAGCAATGCTCCTCATGCCAGTAATCCATAGTCATACATGTGTATACATTATCTCATGGGCTTTAGGAAAGCTCCAGTTGTAGTAGTAAACTCCATCACATCCAAAAATTGTCCCAAAGATGAACATGACCCACTACCCTACTCGTAATAGTAGAGAATGAAGGATTGAAATCTCCATACAAAGGTTTTGATGTCCACTAGCAACAATGCAAAAACTTGTTACATTAGCCCCATTGGATCAATATGTAACTTGTTGAAATAGGATGCTAAAAAGACTATTGCTCTACCACACTTTCAACAACATTCTTCTCCTTCCTCCCACACCTCTCTCTACCAACCAATCTTAGCTAACGAGTCAACATCATGGCTTCAACTCTCACTAACATCCAACTAGGTCCACATGGCTCCTATAATCTCTATCAGCCCAAAGCATGGTTATAACCAAACTCTTAGCCCACCTCTACATCAACCAAGATTTTGATGGCTCCAACAATCTCTATTAGCCATCATGACTCCAACTAATGTTCCAAGCTTACCATACTATAGTATTCCTCCAATCTTTTTCCCAAGGTCTCCTATGGCTTTAGCAATCTCTACCAACCAAATCATGCAAAGCTTAGCAAAGCCACGAAACAATGGCTTTGAAGAATGCAACCAACTTCACTTGACCCCAACAATCTCTACCAGTCACACAACTAGCTCTATCAACAAGCCAACCTCCCACACTGGCTTCCCACACCATTGATAGTAGTGAACTTCTCTCTTCCTCTAATATTCATCTTCCAACCCACATTTTGCGTATGATGCTTCATATTTGCACCACCCTCGAGAAGATGAATGGTTAGTTCTTGAAATCATCATTGCCCTAGCTAGGGTAATAGCCATGGCCCTAGGACAAGGAAATGGCGTCACCCAAAATAGGGAAAACAATTGCCTAATAGATGAAACGTCTCTAGGAGAGAACAAATGTGTGGAGGGAGAAGAAAAGGTCACCTCTAATGAAGGTAAAGAGTTGCCAAGGAAAATAATCATTTGTGTTCCCAAAGGTAAAACACGCACTACCAAGAATGTAAGCAATCGCACCCAAACACAAGAAAATGCAACACTAACAATATAGACACTGCAAAACATGAAAAAATTGGCTATTGGCAAGAGGAATCAATGTCGCTTTGGAACGTAGTTGTCAAAAAAGGGACCAATGTAGGCACACACCCAACAATGTCCCTTTTACTCTCTTCTACGATCTTGAAACCACTACTGCCACCAACTCACCCACATGACATTTTGTCCCCTACTCAACTATTGGACAATGTTGCATCTACTTGATCAACTAGCCAAACAATTCAACCAAACTTGCAACATTGGTACAACAATAATATCACCCTAATGGAATGATTTGGGCTACTATACATGGTCTATCCAGTTGCTAAAGTAAAGATGACACTGACAATCAATCAACTATGAGTGTGAATTCTATCATTCACAATGTTGTTGTAAGCAACTGTGGCCTTTGTGTTGCAAATGAACTTGTAGAACCCCAAAGCATGAGCAAGGTGCCACAAGGGACTTGCAACATTGCTACAAGTGCCATTTCAGTTGTTGCAAGTGAACTTGTAGCATAAACCCATTGGTCCACCTAAATTGGTCATCTTACAAATCATGCCTCCCCAAAGCTCCAACGTTTGGTCCCCAAAAGCTTCAAGAACAAAAAAGAAAAACTAAGAACTGGGATACCCCTCCACTCAAAACTGAGAGCACCTTACCTCCGAGGCTGATTGCGGATGTATCATGCTCTCATGACATTGATGAGGCCCACTCAAACAACAATTGGCTTCTGCTACACCTATAGCACCTCTCTCTTGAGAAATCAACTGCTGGTCGCTTTCAATAACCTTCTAATGGACTGAAAACCACTGTGGAACGTGAGGTTCTCTTTTTGGCCCTACTCTTAATGGACTTGAACTACCACAGGAACTAGGCTACAACCAAATAGCAACACCATGCTCTGCTCAACTAATAAATCTCCATTCCCTCAGAAATGAAGTAAAAGGGTTTGGTCGCAATAGTCTCGCTAACTCAATATGCAACTCTCACTTAGTTGACTGTTGTCCCTTTACATAGACAAGTCAATCATTCATGGCTTTAAAAAGTAAAACTCATAAAGCTTCAATCCCTCTTGGTTTGGCTTTGTTTCTAGTTCTAGCTGCATCTCCTGCTCAAATGGCACTGGCTATTGGCCCTAGCTTTCTAAAACCACAATTATTCAACTTGCTCTCCGACCCTGCACTTCACAACTAATTAGAAAAAACATCACACAACAAAATGTTCACAATACTTATAGACAACGTAAGGACCTGCTTTGGTACCACTTCCCTCCAGTCACAAGGATAGACCAGCCTCTATTACCACTTTCCCAAAGGAAAGATTAGCTGACTTCGATACCATTTGATCCATAATCTGGAGAAGCTATGTCACACTCTAGCACACCAAACTATAGATTTACAAGTGAAGGTATCAAGCTTCCTCAACATGCACCAAAAACATGTACAAATCAAGAAAACAATCAAAGAACTTCTACATGTGGAAATAAACAACAACCCTACAATCAATTGCGCACACATGCAAGAACAAGGCTGTAGTCTAGAGAAAACCTCAAATGTGTAGAAAACTAAAGGAAAATTGAGTAATACTTGTCAAGCCACTAATCCAGTCATACATACATATATGTCACCTCATGAGGTTTACAAAAGCTCTATTTACAATAGCAGGCTCCATCAGATCCATATACTGTACTAAAGATTAACATGACCTACAGTCATACTCATAGCAATGAAAAATGAAGGGCTGAAACCTCCATACAAAGGTTATCTTGTCTACTTGCAACAACAGAGAAACTTGTTACATTAGGCCTGTTGACTCAGTTGACTCAGTACACAACATGCTAAAACAAGATGCTGAAAAGATTGCTGCTCTACCACATTTTCAACAGTATTCCTCTTTCCTCCAACACCCTCTTTCAACCAAGTAGTCTAAACTAACCAGTCAACATCATGGCTTTGGCTCTCACTATCAACGAACCAACTTTGCATGGCTCCAACAATCTCTGCCAAAAACAACCTACCTCTGCCTCAACCCAGTTAATCATGTCTCCAGCAATCTTTACCAATCATCATGACTCAGGCTAATACAATTGGCCATGTCCCAAGCTTAGCTACCTATAGCATGGCTTCAAGCTTTGCCAACGCTATCCCATGGCTCCAGCAATCTCTGCCAATCACATAGCTAGCTCTGTCCACCACCTAATCTTCCACAATGGTTTCCCACACCATTAAAAATTGGGAGCTTCTTTCTTCTTCCAATCTTCATTTTCTGCCTCGTCACCTGCTGTGATTCACTTCAAATTTGCACTACCCTCAAGAACATGACAATCACAGCTTGAAGTCATCACTACCCTGGGACAATGAAATGTTTGTCACCATGAGAGAACAGACATGTGGGGGTATAAGGGCAGCCACCAATGAAGGTAAACGGTCACCCAGGGAAACTAATCAATCATGCACTCCAAGGGAAAACACGCGATGTCAAAGCATGAGAATATTTGTGCCCAAACATAGGTAAAATACCACAATACAAAACAAACACCACCAGACATGGAAAAAGAACACCTGCTAGCAAGAGGAATAGGCATTGGTTTGGAAGGAAAACAGTTGTCAAAACAAGTACCAGTGATGTCACATACCCAGTAATCTCCCTTCAACTTCCTCTTCTTTCACCCCAAATCCTTTGTTGCCACCAACACACCTATGCAACATTCTATCCTTTGTATAACTGTTGGACTATGCCATTCGATCAACTATCCAAACCATTCAGCCAGACTAAAAACACTGCTGTAAGCAATGATATCACTCCAATAGAACAATTTGAGCTGCTATATGTGTTTTGTTGGATTACCGAAACAAAGATGGCACTGAGAAATAATCAACTGGCTGTGTTAGAGTGAAGCCTGTCACTCACAATGCTGCTGCAGGTGACTTGCAACAGGCTTGAAACACTTGTGATCTTTCCTGTAGGTGAGCTTACAGCACCACAAAGCACTAGGTAGGCTGTTGCAGGTGACTTGCAGCCTTGCTATGGGTATCATTCTAGCTGTTCAAGGTAAACTTGCAGCATAAACTTGCTGGTCCACCAGAACTGACCCTCTTAAGGACTACTATGTGCATCTCAATGCATCTCAATTTGAGTGCCCTCCAACCATCCATAATAACCTGTATAACTTTATTTTTGTTTCTTTAACACTCATAAACTGACAACAGGATTTGAATTGATCCAACGGTAGGTAATTCTGCACCACAATTTGAATTGGTTTTGGAACTTTGCATTGTACTATTTCACACCTCCAACAAAATTGTATAAATTAATAAATTTCCAAAGTAATAGCTACTGAAAAAAACAGGCTGAAACATTTTCAAGCAGCTAAAGAAAATATTTTAAGGTAAAGACATGAAACTTTTCAGATGACTATAGGCCACAGGAAAAAATTAATTCAAGACAAAATCCAACCCTACCAAGCAGACATGATCTATGAACATCCTTGTCAAATTAATTATTGGTTCAACACACACAATACAACAAATCACAAAGAGCCACTTCAAGTAACTTTTTAAACCCTTGCTTAATCTGATGTAATTTTTACAGCATATACCATGTACAATTTCAAGAACTTCAGAAGTAACAAAGGCCACCAGTGAAGGCATATAATAGAACAATTCTAATGACAGAGCTGCAATTGAATGATAAGATTATGTAGGAAAACCATACAGATGCAACAAACTTCATGAATATTGTTATTGTACTTCAATTCCAAAAATACCCAAAACATCCAGCTTCCCCAATAGAGAAATAGTTCAAAAAAACAACCATCACATATGCCAATAATCCCAAGCTGTGTGAAATTAGTTTGGGAATACAAAAAAGAATTGAGTACTATGATATCACATAGCAATCTATAGAGAACCTTAATTGCTACGAAGTACACTCTTTCCTCTTATATGGCAACAACATTGAATCTGATGAAATATTGCTCACCTGTTTAACATACAAAAATATGGCAACATCCAAATTAAAACCCTTACAATGTTTAAATAATAAATACCCTTTCACTAATAGTAGCTGTGCATGAGCTGCCTCAACATCCTGCAGGAATTTACATTACAAGTCATGGCTGCATAATTATATAATTAGAACTTCAGCCATTTCTTCTCTTTTTCTTTGCTGTGCACAGCATTAGTAGCAGATACATGAGCTGTTTCGGCTTCTTTCAAGGCTTTGTGTACCTCGTCCAACTTACGGCAAACAGCAGCATATACAGTCTTCTCTTTGCGGTTACGTACAGCCATTTCCTCCAATTTTTCAATCTTTTTCCTCAACTCCTTTACTTCATCCTCATGTGCAATAAGGGAGCGTCGACTTTCACTTGAGATCTTTTCCTTCACCAGTACTTGACCTTTATACTCCCCCCTGTCCAACCGTTTATTTATGTCAAGACCCTGTTCCACTTCCCTTTGCATAGCAAGTTGATTGTTTATAAATCCAAACACATCAGGCTGCCTCTCTTCCTCCTCTTTAGCAGCACGAACAGCTGCAGCGAACTTTTTCTCACGCTTTCTTTTGCCCCCTCTGCTCTTTTTCTTGATAGTTTTGGCTTCATCTTTCCCATGTAGAGAATCTCCAATATAATCAAGAGACTGTTTTGAAGGTAGTACTTTTACTTGAACAGGATTGACAATTCCCTGTCCTGATTTACCCAGTCCCATTCCTTCACGATAACCCATATTAGCCATCATCTTTGAAGCAATTCCTCGAGTGTGCTGCTCCCATTTTGCAAATGTTACAGTTTCACTCTGTTGTCCTGTTTCTAGTGCACTCAGATTATTAAAGCTTATTGCATGTGAACTTGAATCAGAATCTTCAACTTCCTCCTCATCATCACTGCTTGCAGATTCATTACCACTGACATTGTCAGCATCACTTTGTTCTGCATACTCTGATAATGACAGCGCCTCAGTCCCAAGCTGTAGCTGGCTTCCATCATCCATAAATACAACACAGCCATGTTGAAGTTTTTCATCCCAAGATTCAAGCTCAGCATGCCTCCAAATTCCATTACCTTGGTCAGCATTTGCAAGAATACTCGACCCAACTAATGACTGTTGCCATATTGTTGGAATATACTGCTTCAATGCCTCAACTGGCACACAAATACCTAATATGATAAACAGCACATATTTGAAATGTTAGATTTCACATTAAAAACTTATAAACACAAAAGCAAGTAGCTGCTTGAGTAAACTGAACTTGAGAATTAGAAAAGAACCCAATACAGAAATGCAAGTCACAATTCCAACATCAAATAATATCTTTTCTAACACATAAACAGACTAATTAAAAGCAAAGATTCTCTGACAGATCAAACAGTAAATATATTAGCACTCTAGAAATGGAAGCTAGCAGCTATACCCTAGAAAATGTGTCTACCAGCCATTTCTAACAACAAACATATAAACTGTATGACTGACGATCATAATCTCCCTCAATACATCTTATATGTTAGGAGATAAGTCTATTCAAATCCTTTACAAATGGTTGTCTGGTGATTCCAATCCCCATGTTTGAATTTTAATTATAAAAGACTAGGTGGGAATAGTGCAGAATGGAACTCATACCATTTTCAAGCACCAAAGACAAACTTAACAGAATTTTATTTATGTTGCCTGATGCTACCTAAAAATATCAATTTGAGATATTGCATAGTTACTAACTTGCTACTAATTTGCCCAGTGCTAATTGTCACATCTCAATGGCACCAACAAGGACACGTACCATGTGACATGCGGCAGTTACTACCAAACCGGCAACGCTGCTGCAGATAGAATTTGCAAATCTGCACTTGGGTGGATTAATGTCAGTGTACAACTAAGGGACAAATGTTTCAAAAGAGGTTTAAACCGGAATTATTATTATCACTCTATCTTAAAACCATAAACAAGGGAGACACCCCAATAGGTTAGCTACTTAATTCTGAATACAAGATAGCACAAAACATGTAATGATTACCTACCCTTTTAAATTCTACCAGTATTGACAAGCCACAGAAATTTCTGAAGCTAGCTTAGTGAAAATAGAATCTCATCATCAATTTGAGCCAACGTGCTTCCAATGAATGCAACAGGGCCTAACTAAGACAATTAACTGTTTGTACATATTATTTACCTTTAAAGTGCTTTGCATCTCCAGCTGGCTCTCATATGACCAAATGTTTCAAAATCATTACCCAAAGAAAAAACATATCTCACACTCAAAAACATCCAAACTTGGTTCCATTGCAAAGGTAAAGCAAGTACCATCAGAATTAGTAATAAAAATTTGTACACAGAACAAAATGTTACTGAGATTAATGACAGCATAAAGATCAGAGCAATTCCAAGCATGAATATGAACAGATTCTCTGATACATTGCCAAATGCAGGGAACTTTGTGTAAGAGTATACCCAGACAGGTGTATTTATGAAACAGACGCACACATGTTTGTGTGTTGACACACACATATATATGTACACACTCAAATAAATACATGCATGTGGATATATTTTTTAAAAACAATTATGGTTAGACCAAAGTGTTCCTTTAGGTTTGGAAGATATCTAAATAAATGGCATACACACAGCATGCCATCAGTCCCACAATTTATGGTCATAGCCCTCAGCATATTGCAGGTTGTTAATTCTCGATCATAACTAAATATATCAAGTGCACTGTTGGAACACTTGAAATTTTCTTTCAGCTTTTCTTTAACTATTGAAGTCCAATTATTGATACATATAATATTTAATTAAACACCACATAAAACTGAATTAAAAAAGAAGGATTAAACATGCCATATGGTTCTTTTGGGGAGGGGTTGTCTTGTGTTTTTTGATTCTTTTGAGGGGTGGTGGTCATAATTTTTCATTGACCTGAATGTGTACATAATTGAAAGGAGAATAGCGCAAGATCCTACACTAATCATATGAAAGAATCAATCCAAATAAGTTCAGATATAACCAATTTCAGCAGCATACACAAAATGAAATTTACCCTTAGAAAACCCTTACAGAAAATCAAGCAACAATAGTGGAGTGGTCATTTTATTCCATCACTCAACAAGAATTGTTTGAACCTATTTGAAAAAAGTTTCTTGAGTATCTTACTCCTCATTTATGACTCTCTTCATTTTCTCAACTATTGAGTCAATGCCATCATATACCTCTCCCAAACATGACTTATCCATTAAGTACTGTATAACGGATCATACTTAAGATGGAATTGATTAAACTAAGAAAATATTCCACTCAATCCCACCAAGATGCATCTAAGATTTTATATTTGTTGCCCTTTCACTATTGGATTGCCTCCATATGGACCAAAGTTGGCTAATGATCATGTTAACAGGTGCCTATTGCACCTTCAAAGTCATCTCAAGACAATTCTGTTGGAGGTGAATAAGATCTCAACCTATTTGAAAATTAAAAACTCGAATAATTAAAAACAAAGATAAAAACATATGTAAATTTTAAAAATAAATTACAAATGTGGAACATAATTGTATTGTTTCACTTACCTCCAATAGCTCCAATTTTGAGAATGATCTAAACATACTTTGCAACATGTGGTTGGTGATGAATAATTGGATCCCTTCACCTCAACATACACTCATTCAATCTAATCAATTTTGTTGTCCATCTTTTGTAGCATAAGGTTGAACAATTATACAATACAAAGTTTCCAAAAGATGAGTAAATAAAATGTATCAACCAACAAACCAACCACTCCACAATTTTTTGTATTGTACATTATGACTTGAATAACATTATGTAATGACCCCTTTCTGGTGGAAGCACTTAAACCCAAATCTTGCATTCAAAATGTTTCTCAAAGAGACATTAGATACGTTAAAGATCAAAAGTTTCCACGATAATATCAAGGACCAAGATCCCAAAGATAATATCTCACTACACCATTTATTATAGTAGAGTCATTATTACTTATAAGGCTCAATAATGGCTGCAAGCATTATCATTAGATACCCACATATAAATCGTATAACTATATACATATATACGTAATCACATATATAAATGTATAAACTATAATCATTACTAGTTTTATATATATATATATATGACAAATACTATAATGATTATTAATTATCTATATATATATATATATAAATAAATAATCAATTAACATTATATATATTAACAATCATTTTAAACTCCTATATCTTTATTTTTATATTGTTTTATCTATATATATATATTTTATATATAAATTAACAATCATATTAAATTCACCTAACACAGCCAGACCTTCGATTTCTGACTGTCAGATTGCTGATTGTAAAATTTAGAATATATCTACTTTTTCCTCCTCCCAGCCACGCCATATAGATGACCTTTTTAAGCCAGCAGTCATGTATTATAAAGTTTATTATTTTTTTTCTTCTTCCCCCCGTCCCTTCCCTTTTGGTCATGAGGATGATTTCTTAAATAACTACCAAAGGGACGTGACTTCTCCTGATCGCTGCAGTCCAGGGGTTTGACCGATGTCATTTGGTGCATCGCTTGGTATGACGGCTGACCATTAGTGTTGGCTGTAATATTATCTTTAAATGATCGCTGAGTTGGAGTCTTGGTTATTTAATAATATGATCAACAATTATGACTATAATAATATTTTAATTTGTATTCATTTTATTATCTATTTTATTGTATTTTTATTGTTAAGTTTGTGTGCATTATATTTTAATACTAAGGTGCAATAACATATATATTATATATATGTATTTTGATATTTATTTTATTTGTATAATATTTTATTATTATAATAATGGTTTAAGAATATCAATTGCTTGTATTGTTTAATATTTTGTATTTTACATTTCATTCATAATTTGTATATTATATTTTGTATATTTGATAATTCTCATATTTATCATTAATATTATATTTATAATTATAATATTTCCAACGGTAATTATAATTATACTTAAATCATAATTACTCATGTTTGGAATTTAACAATTATTTGTATATTATTTATTTCTTTGTCTTTAGACGCTTGATAGTTTAGTGTTACAATTTTAGGGGACATGACACATTACTAGGCCCCATTTCCTCAATGTCCCCTATGAAGATGTCAACAATAAATTGTACATCATTTATCTACCCTTTACAATTTGCAACTTTCAAAAAGCTCACCCTTTTAGGAGCCATTGCAATCACATTGATCAATTGCCAATTCTTAACATCCTTCTATCCATAAGAAATGATGAACAGCCTTGTCTTGACCCACAAATCCATAATCGGCTTCAATGAATCAAGTTTCATCTATTTAGCGAATAAGGTGCTACACACCTTAACTCCTAGAACCTTGTACCTCTTAGAGCATCAATAATCTTCCTTATCATTGCTTGTTGATATGGTGAATAAACAACATTGAAATTTGCATAGATGTATCTTACAATGTGTTAATCAATAATCTCTCAAAATTCATTTTGAAATAACTTCTCCAATGGTCCCTTCATTCTATTATGTGTAGAGGCTCTTCTTGATTCTTGGCCAAAAATGGGTGGCTATCTACTTACTCCTACTCTCCGTGTTAGAACGACTACATCATTCTTGTATGGGCAAGCTTTAATGCCCATTCCAAGAATACCACACAGATGGGCTTTCACTTGATTGTATGAGCTTGTATATTTCACAACACATCCATTAAAACCCAAACATATCCCCCACCACCTAGAAACTAGTGTATCGTGTCAACATACTTCCACAATGATAAATTTGGGTCTGTTTTGAAGCGAAGTTGGCTCATGAAAATAGAATTGATTGCCATGTAAACCCTATGGCAACAAGTTTTGAAAATAACACATTCCAAACAAATGAAAACAAAAATATATATAGCTGCTAGATTCTCAAAATACCTTTGTTTATGTTCTTGGAGCTCTAAAATATGACTGATGAGAAGTGACCAATCAATATGGGGATAGGGGCTTCTAGTGTTAAGGTCATCATTCCACGGAGTTTCTTGACGGGGGGACGCTGGGACGTGGGGACGGGTTTCAAGGACAGGGGGACCAAGGACCTAAGTTTGAGGATGGCGAGGGGGGATGGTGGCGGGGTGGTGGCAAGGCACTGAAATACATATAGTACTTGAAAAAAAAGTTATAAAAAGATGTACAAGTATAAGAATCATACATCTTGGAGACAACTAAGAGTCCCCTAGATGTCTTGAGGACACCCCGATTTCCTCGAAGTCCTAGTGGCGCCTTGGAGACGGCAACGCTGGTGGTGGGATGGTGGGGGGACATCCCCCCTAAGTCCCCAAGTCTCTGAGACGAGGACATCTAAGAAACACGGAGTTTTTCTTTTGGGGGGGGGGGTGCACCCCCGTGGAACACTGGTTGAGGTTCTCTTGGGCCTAGAATTGAATCTACTTCATCTTATTGGATTAAATTATTCAAAGGAATTATTTATATTGTACTTCTTTCCTTAAATTCAGTATTTAAACAAATGAAAACAAAAATATACCATAACTCATTTAATATTTTAAAGATAGAAAAATGAAAACAAAACAAATTAGTTCATTTGCCAAACAAACAAAAAAATGAAAAAAAATCCAAAAAACATACCTCCAATCTAAAAGTTACTTTGTGATCTCCCTAGCAACGATTGGGCTCTTGCACAGATGTAAAAAAGCATCCAATCCCTTTGGAACCTTCAATAATCAATCTTTAGCTCTAATTGTGTAATGACAAACAAGAATGAAAGTTTGGCAAGTGTATTTGGTTTGTGTCTTTTGCTTTCAAAATGGGGTCAAATGAATTTATTTTGTGTTTCTAAGTCTTTAGAGGACAATTTAAAGTTAAGCCTCATTTTTTCAGGTTGAGATCTCTTGAAAAGTAGGGTAAGAGACAGCTATTTCTCTCATTCCTCTGAACTAATGTCTAAATCAAACTCCTTATCAAGTTCAACTTAAACTTTTGGTTCAATCTCAGGTGCAATCTTCTCAAACTTTGACTTGCACCATTGTTTTCTCCTCATCTATAATTTGTGAAGGCCTAGGAAAAGGTTTGATCTCTTTGAAGATCACATTCTGACTATAAAATGTCTTCTTTGTCTCAAGATTCCAAAGCTTGTATCCCATAAGTCCATCAATGTAACTGACGAAAATACACTTCTCTACTTTGAAATCTAACTCAGGTCTCTTCTCATTTGCTTTGACATGTGCCTGGGAATTAAAGAACTCTAAGATGTTGCGATGAGAGCTTCTTGCCCATCCAAACCTCATCAAGAGTTTTGTCCACAAGTGCTTAAGTAGGAGTTCTATTAATCAAATAATAAGTTGTTCTTATAGCTTTTGCCAGAATTTTTGCTTCAAACCGGCTCCATTGAGCATGCTCCTAGCCTTCTCCACCAATGTCATCTTCATTCTTTCTACAACTCCATTATGTTGAGGAGTTTACATATTTGTCTTACGCGTTGCAATGCCACTATCCTTACAAAATTTCTCGAACTCTATTGAACACAACTCTCCACCATTCTCTATTCCTAAAATTTTGATCTTCTTCTTAGTCTGATTTTGCAAAAGAGCCTTACACTCTCTAAATCTGTTGAAGACCTCTAATTCCTGCTAAGAAAAGACACTTATGTTTTTCTGGAAAAGCCGTCAATAAACAATACACAATAATGGGATTTTCCTAGAGAATCTGCATTTAAGGATAAAATACATTACTACGAATCAAATCTAAAATTTCATCTAGTCTAGTAGAGCTCAAATAAAATATAACAATTTTTCTTTCCATAATTTAAATGTTCACAAAAGTCAAAATCCAAGAAATAGTCAAGAAGCCCTTTAGTCATGTTTTAAGATTTCAAGACCTTAAGGCCTTTCTTGCGCATCAAAACTATAAAATTCAACAGAAGTATTAGCATCAAGTCTAAACAGACTACTAGAACAATCTCTCTTAACTAATATCACAGATCCTCTAGCCATTTTATAACCATTCTTCTTAAAGTTAATGCACACTCAAATCATTCATTTTACTTACCAACAACAAGTTCCTTGCCAAACCAAGGAAGTGAATATGCCAAAAAGAGACTTGGTCCTTCCATCTCCATTCATAAGCTTGACTTTGTTGTAACCAACAAATCTCGAGAATTATATCGTCTCCCACCATCATAGCTCTCATAATTAGAAAACTATTCACTATGGGAAGTCATGTGGAAAGTCCCCACCTTAAAGACATGCACTCAGATTGAAATCAGTTGTTGACATTGTATCATCTCTCTATAGAAATTGATAGAAGTTAGTAAATGAATATCCCCAATAGCCAAGTGAAAGTATCCAATTCCTTGGCTCGAACTAATGGCCATATTATTAAAAATAATAATACTCAAAATCCAGATTGTTTGAATTCCCACTAATCAAGTGATGAAGAGTTTTCCCAGGGACTTTGTGAAAACCATTGTTCCACAGCAACCTACCCCCCTGCCCCAAGAAAAAGGTGGGTGTTTCTGAAAAGAGGACATCCCTAGGAGGCAAAGACAGGGACTAGGCATTCCCCTTATAAACGAGATGTTTCCAAGATGTCCCCTCTGTTGGGGACATTGAGAGGATGCTAGGAAGTCCACAAGATAGCATGGAAATTCCATTAAGTCCCTTGAACATCTCAGGGACTCCAGGACATCCCCACAGTTTCTCTATGTCATGACAATGATTTTGATTTGTGTCAAAGCTTTCAACAGATAAATAATACAGTGGTATGTACAAATGGTTAAGCTTGGAACAAAGTGGGAATACTAACATGGTATTGGAAGCAAGATAGACTATTAAAACAGCTGTTTGTTTTTGTTTACCCGAATGCACATTCTCTTATCTTAACTTCAGGAAGTTGGTGTTCAAATATTTATTAATTTGTATGTGACCGACATCTCGGGCTTAGTAGATAGTGGAGGAAGCAACGAGGATGGATTGGTGGAGGATGTTCATTGTAATCAGGTTTTCGTAAATGTTTGTGAATTTCTGCTGACTACTGTAAGGAATTTCTAAAAATTCAACTACTAGAACTAAGTTATTGGTTCATTGGCATAATCCCCCAGTTCCCAGTCTGGTCCCACAGTCCACTCAAGATCGGGGTCTGGGTCCGGTCCCTTGTGGGTTCGAACAGGATCCGGCACAGAGCCTGTGGGTCCAGCCCGGATGAACCTGGGCAAACCTGGATAGAATTTGAGCCCATCACGCCTCGAGCTGGCGAATTTCAGCTCAGTTAATTTTTTTTACTTATTTTTGACTCAGATTCTTGGCATAGGTTATAATGATATGGTGGTTTCACACTCCAAAAACAACATTATTGCTTCCCACTTGGACATTGAAATCCCATCTCACCATAACCCCCCACAACCAAAATCCATTCTTGCAACATAGAGTGAACAAAATGTATCTCAGTTATTGATACTCCCAATCTAGGCTTGGATTAAGTCAAATATTGGCTGCAGCCCTTAAAAGCATCTGCCACGGTGTAATAGCAAAAGGTCTTTGTTGGTTTAGTGACAAGAAAACATCACACTAACCACCATTAATATAGGCATTTGTCTGATTTAGACACATCTCAGACTTCATTCTTACTATGAAAAGTGATAATTTTGGTATATTTTTGAGGGTTTTGATTGTGTCCCCACATCCTTATGAAGGTGTCTTTACAGATAGGAAGAAAGGTGAAAGGTGAAAGGTATAAAGGAGTGAAGGGGCCATGGAGTATGATGGCTGATTGCTGACACTTGAAATTATTATTTTTTAACTTTAATCTATATCATGAGATTAGAGTTTGACTGGTATTTGACTATGTATTTTGCTATGTTATTTGACTATTAATATGGTGGTGTATTTTAAGCTTAATTACTGCTGCAAATATGTATATATTTCTGGTTTTTTGTGGTTTTGTATCAACGAACGCAAAATGAACCCAACCCCAAAAAAATTTGACCAAACCCACAAACCAAACCCTTGAACTTGAATCCAAACCCGAACTGGTGACTTAGTACTAGAACTAAGAAAACAGAGGAGAAAATAAAATGATTCAAGAATGACAATATTCCTGTCTTCAACTGCACAGCCCTTATCATTTAGATTAGTCAGATTCTCTAGTTTCACCGCAAGTTCTCTAGAGAATGAATTGATCAGAAATAGTGAGGACTTGGTGTTAGAGAAAACATAATGATAAAATTAAGAGTGATAGAGTCTGACATAAAAGTTCATGCGGTGTCAAACACCTTAATTTGGGCTTGGTGACAGGCGCTCTGCCCCTCAATCCCACCCTGTATCGCAACAAGGAATGCACCAGGGGTGCTGCCCCACAACCTCACTGGGGGCATCAACCCTAGACCTCACTCAGGTTTTAATCATATAATCTATAGATGTAAAGATATTTGCACCACCAGCCATTGTTATCCTGCATCTGCAAATTTGGGTCCATGGTCCCCATATCTCTGAAACCCATCCCTGTCTTCCATCACCAAACTCCATGGAACATAGGTGAAAACCCAGAAGAAACACAAAACTTTTGAATCTATTCAATCAGAATTGCATTCTTTGAGTCATTCAATTACAATTCCATACAATTCAAATCTTGGCCCGATATAGTTCATTTGCATAATCAAATCAGACTGGGCCTTGGCTGTGATAACATTAGAAAGTTTTTGCATCTACATGAACCAAATCAGAGAAAATGAGATCAGACTACTGAAATATAAAGAAAAAAGCCTGTTCTCAAGGATCTACAGGTTTTTTTTGTCAAGTTTTTGTCATCTTAAATCTAATTGCAAAATAAATGGATGAGAATTGGGCTAATATGATGCTTCTATTATTATGGTAAAAATCTCAATGTATTAACAAAGAAGAGACAAAGTCTCTTTTAGAGATTTACAAATAATGAATATGTAAAGTTTCTAAAAAAGACAGAAGAAGACTAAAGAAACGATCTTATCTTACAAATACAATATTGACCATTAAATAATAAACTAAATATTATTTTAATACCCTCCCTTAATGGTCAATCTATCAACTACACCAAGACACCCCCTAAATTTTACAAACTTATCTGGGCTCAGAGACTTGGAAAGAATATCAGCAGTCTGATCCTCAGTTGGAACATACTGCAATACCACTGATCCATCTTCGACAAGCTGACGGATGAAATTTATCCGGGTTCAGAGACTTGGTGAGAATATCAACAGTTTGATCCTCAGTTGGAACATACTGCAATACTACTGATCCATCTTCGACAAGCTGATGGATGAAGTTCAACATGCTTTGTCCTTTCATGTTAAACTGGATTTTTGGCGAGTTTCAGCACCCCTTGATTGTCACAATACAAGGGGGAAGGCCCTGCTTGAGACATTTGCATGTCAAAAAGCACCCTTCGAAGCCAAACTGCCTCACAAGCTGCTTTAACAGTTCCCCAATAGTCAACTTCAGTAGAGGAAAGAGCCACTGCCTACTGCTGATTGCTGGTCCATGTAATTGCACTTGTACCCAAACTCAATACATACCCTGAAGTAGACTTTTTGTCATCAACAGAACCTACCCAATATGAGTCTATATAGCCAATCAGCTTATGATCTTTGTACCTTCCATATAGAATGCCAAAGTCGGAAGTGCCTTTCACATATCGCAACACACACTTCGCCGCAGCCCAATGTTTTGCTTTAGGGGTTGTCATGAAGCGAGAGATGTAGCTCACTACAAAACTGAGATCAGGTATAGTAGCAGTGAGATAAATGAGGCTGCCTACTAGTTGCCTAAATGCTGATTCATTTTGCATAGACGAATCTGATTTTGCTGATAGTTTTAGCCCTTTCTCCATAGGTGTAGATGCAAGTTTGCAATCATTCATTCTGAACTTATCAAATAGACTGCAAGCATACTTGGACTGAGAAATAAAGATGCTATCAGTTGTCTGCCAAACCTCAACACCAAGACAATAATGAAGAAGTCCCAAATCTGTCATGTCAAAGGATTGACTGAGATTGTGTTTGATCTCCTCAATCAGATGTTCTGAGCTGCCAGTAATGATAAGGTCATCAACATAGACAACAAGCACAAGAATATCATCACCAGATTGTTTGACATACAAATTTGAATCAGAAGGGCTCCTCTGAAAACCATGATCAACAAGGTACTCATCAATTTTCATGTACCATGCCCGTGGAGCTGTTTAAGGCCATAGAGTGCTTTCACGAGTTTGCATACCTGGTGTTCTTCACCAACAACCTTGAAACCAGGAGGTTGTGTCATATAGACTTCTTCCTGTAGATCACCATTGAGAAACACACTCTTGACACCCATTTCATGGACTTTCCATTCAAACTGTGTTGCAATAGCAAGGACAAGCCGAATAGCACTCATTTTGGCTGTAAGAGCAAAAGTCTCCTCGTAATCAATGCCCTCTATTTGTGAGAACCCTTTGCCTACTAACCGAGCCTTGTACTTATCAAGAGTTCCGTCAGCCTTGTACTTAACTTTATGCACCCATTTGTAGCCAATGGGCTTCTTCCCAGGTGGAAGATTGGAGAGGACCCAAGTGTTATTCTTCAGAAGGCTATTATGTTCAACTTCCATAGTCTGTTCTCACTCAGGTACGCCTTTAGCCTCATAATAGGTTTGAGGCTCAAAGATGCTATGAAGATTGGCCATGAGAGAAAAATTAATAGTATTCAATTGCTTGCTCTTTTTATGAGCAGTTCTACCCTCAACTAATTCATCATCACGAAGATCACTTATGGTTTTAGCATACCATTTAGACCGAAGAGTAGAAGTACCAGTATCTGAAACAGGAGAAACAACATCACCAGGGGTGGCTGGAACAACATTAGCTGGATTAGGATCCAGATTGTCCTAAGGAGGGGCAGGTGTTGGAATATTCTGTTGAGGAAACTGCACAACTATAGAATCCCTCCCATTAGGTGGAGCTAGGGGAAGACAAACACCCAAATCAAAAGCCTACATAGACTGATCCTCGGGGCTCATAGAAGTAGAAGACAAAAAGAAAGGCCCAGTATTTTCATCAACCACGACATCACAACTAAAGATGAGACAAGTTGTATCTAAATCAATCAGCCCGTATGCCTTATGATTCTCACTATAACCAGTGAACATGAGTTGTTGGCTTTTGGAATCCAACTTAGTGCACTTGGCATTTAGAATCCACACATGAGCAGTAAAGCCAAAAACTTTCAAGTGGCTGACCTTAGGCTTGCGTCCAGACCGGGCTTCTTCAGAGTCATCTTCTCAACCGCATGAGTAGGAGACCGGTTGAAGATAAACCGCAGTATAAACTACTTCAACCCAGTATTTCTTAGGAACATTTCTATGCTCTAGCATAGAATGAACCATTTCAGTAATGGTATGATTCCTACATTCAACGACACCATTCAGCTGAGGAGTGTATGGTGTGGTAAGTTGGTGCTTAATGCCATGTGCAGCACAGAAACTAGAGAAGTCATGAGAACAAAACTCCCCCCCATTATCAGACCTAAGAGTGACTATAGGAAAGCCTGACTCCTTCTCAACTAAGACCTTAAACTGCTAAAATATACCAAACACCTCTAATTTGTTTTCAAGAAAATACACCCACATTCTTCTACTAAAATCATCAACAAATAACATAAAATACCTGCAACCAATAATTGAAGGAGTGTTCATTGGGCCACATAAATCAGCGTGAACCAACTATAATACCTTGGAAGCTCGCCATGAGTAACCATCTAAGAATGGAGTCCGATGTTGCTTTCCAACCTGACAAGCCTTGCGTACTCCATGATTCTGAGTTTGAATTACAGGTAGGCCACCAACCAGATCATCTCAAGATAGCTGAGAGAGATATTGCATGTTCAGGTGCCCATAACGCTGATGCCAGAGGTTGCTAAAGGAAGTACTCCTGACTGCCATAGCGTGCTCTTAAAAATCACTAGAATCAACAAGTCTATATAGACCATGATCCTCAAGTCCCTGAACAACTATAGTGCAAGTCTCTCTATCAACAATGCTACATGTATGCATGTTAAAAACAATATCTAGCAGAGAAGAGTGAGTCATGATTTGATTGACTGAAAGTAAATTCAGCTCCATGCCAGGTACAAAGTATACATCGAGAAATATTAAATTTCTCCCTCCAAAATGAATCTACACGTTGCCCTTTCCGACAACAGTATACCCCTCGCCTCCTCCAAAGATAACAGAATCTCTAAATGGCATGTAATCAATGAAGCAATCCCGATGATGAATGAAATTTCAAGATGCACTGGAATCAATGTACCAAGCAGAGGATTTAACAGGATCTACTAGACTCTTGGCCATAAAGGCATAGAACACAAACTACTTCTGCTCAATGTGCTCTACAACATGGGCTTTAGGTTTCGACTTTCCTTGCTTGTTTTGTTTAAAAGCCAAGCGTTTCCGGCAATCTTTCTTCATGTGGTCATACTTATGGCAATAGTTGCACTAAACATTCTTCTTTTTTGAATAATCCTGGGATTGAACTTGGTTGGGCTACTGAGAGAGTTGATTCTTGCCCTTATTCTTCTGAAATGTCTTGGCAAGAAATGCCTGCTCTGTGGAGGATGAACTAGCACCGCTACCGAACTATTGTTTCCGACGATCCTACTGCAGAAGTATGGTGCAATGATCTGAAAACTTCAAGTCAGCTAATGTTGAGGGTCTCAATAAAGTGCTCATAAGATTTTGGCAGAAGCTTCAAAGTGATGACTACCATATCTTCTTCCTCCATTTTCTGATCAATAGCCTCTAGGTGATCATGAATGTCCTTGATTTTTGTCAAGTGCACCTACAGAGCTGTCTTTTCATCCATCATGATGGAAAACATGTTTTTCAAAAAAAACACACGACTCTTGTCAGATGTTTCATGAAAATCTTTCAAAAAATCCCAAATTTCTTTAGCTGATTTGTCAAATGGTACTTGAGGTAGCTGGTCATCAATAACAAACAGTTTAATAAGCATCACGGCTTCCCGATTTTGATCATCAAACTTTTCCTGATCTTTACCCACTGTTGTAGGACATGTGGTACTGTCAAGAACAATCTGATCAAGGCACCAATATTCAAAAATTGCCATCATACGTTGCTTCCAAGTGTTGTAGTTGCGGCCGTTGAATTTCTAACTGCCCTCCAGCATGATGTGCAACAAAGAAGCCATTTGTCATAGGCTTGTATGGAAAGAGGCACAAAGCCCAAGGTCACACAAATATGAGGACAGAATAGTCGATAAAAAAGAACTCAGAACACTAGCAGCTGAAAAAAGATGCCATGAATCTGGAAACAAATGCAGGACCCTCAATTTTTTCTTCACAAACGGCGGTCAAAAGTCTGGAAACCAGACAACAGAAAGAATCCCGCCAGAAAGTCAAAGAACACAATCAAGGTTCTGAAAAAGTGAAGAAGAACGCCAAAAGATATGCTGACAAAGCAGAGGCTCACGATTTCTTAAGAAGCAGACCCGCAATTTTTTAAAAATCGCATCAAAAAGAATACAATAAGAAATAGTTGCTTGTTTTCCAGAAACCCTGATGCTAGGTGAAAAGAAGATCATGCGAGAGGCTGCAGAAGATGACACGAAATTGTGCCAGAAGAAAACGTGCCCAGATTTGAAGAAAAAAACCTATGATTTTCAGAGAGGGGTCGAGTCGCGATATTCTTCTAACGCCCACAAAAAATGCAGAAAAAATATGATTTAAAAAATCGCTCAGGATGGTGGGAGGTCGCACGCGCCAAAAAACCTGTTCAAAAACCCTCAAAAATGCAGAAAAACGCATCTAAAAAACCACGAATAGAGGGAGTAGGAGAGGTCGCACGGCTGTGAACAGAAAAGCACCCCAAAAAAATACAAGACGCGATTTAGGAAAAACTTCTCTATTCGCAATTTTTGAAGGCTTTAAAAATCCACGAAACAGGACTCACACGATTTTCAGAAGGTTTCAAGAAAACTAAAAAAATTCCTGCTCAACCCAACCTGCTCTGATACCATATTATGGTAAAAATCTCAATGTATTAACAAAGAAGAGACAAAGTCTCTTATAGAGATTTACAAATAATGAATATGGAAAGTTTCTAAACTAGACAGAAGAAGACTAAAGAAACGATCTTATCTTACAAATACAATATTGACCATTAAATAATAAACTAAATATTATTTTAATATCATTAATGATTCTAATTTTATATTCAATGCCATACAAAATAATATCTTCCAGTGTCAAAAGGTTGCTTTAGTTCTAGGACATAAAAAAGAAACCAAGGATTGAGAGCAAAATAATTAAAGCATATTATACAGGTGACAAAAAGAGAAAGAAATGACTAGAATGTTTATCCATTTCTGATCGGAATAATGGGAATATATGCAGAAAATTTTAAAGGTAAAATAATTGATCGATGGTATAGAAATCAAATATTCTTCAACTAATGGCAAATAAAAATTGTAAATCAAGACTTTACTTTAAGTTGAAATGCTGAGACAACAAAATAATTTATGAAATGTACCAACCTGCATGCTCTCAGATGTCGGAGTCAAGAATGAAACCCTAGCCAACTTGTCATGTTCTATTTCAAACACTCTACCATTATACCACCGGCCATCTGTGTAGCGAAATCGACATTTGGAGCCAACTATCAGTGGGGACATATCTACAGGCTCTGCTTCATCCGCTGGTTCTGATGGCTCAACTCTGGCATCTTCAGACTCCAACGTGGACCCAGTTATTCTGGTATCTCTCATATTATCAACTTCTCTAAGTAGTCGTGCACGCTTCAAGTGGAAAAGGCCTTCCTCTGCAGCCTTAAGAGCAACAACAAGCTCCTCTCGCACCTTCAAAAGCAACATACAAAATTAGAATTTCGACAGCATATACGCATGACACTACACTTTGGCTAAGTTGCCAGTTTGGGTTTGAGTCTGGGTTCAGGTCTGGATTTTGGATAGGCAGTTTGCCATTTTCTTTATAGACATGTTCAGTATAACTGGGTACATCCAATGTAAAAAAGTAGGCATCATTTGCACAAAACATACAAATTCTATACAGAACACTGCTGATAATTGATAATTCAATGGCAAATGCTAAAGATTAATCAAAATGTCTTATATATGTTCAAAATACAGAGATACTCAGTGGTTAATTAGGTAGTTGGTTTTAGGGATACTACAATGTGCATCTAGCCCAGGGCCATTCCCAAAATGTATCAAAGGTGTACCCAATACAGGTACATCCTGGTACAATCCGTAACTACTAATAGAAGACTTTGGACTAGTCATCTCTTGGTATAAGATGAAATGAAAAAACAACTTCCATATTATGGAGCTTTCCATGTCTGTAATGATGCTGATGGTGCAGAGAATGGTTGAATAGTTTAGAATCTTCATGCACATTAATGAAATAAGATGCTTTAAGTGTCCTAGTATTATAGCTCACTGATCTTATTAATCAGTCTTACTGACTGATTTCAGACACTTGTAGAACATACAAGTTAATAACATTTCAAATCAATGCAAAATGTCATAGCTCAATCATAATAATGAGCTAGATGGCATCAGTTTCGACAGCAAACACTGCTGGTCTTTCGTCTCCAGCAAATAACATTGTGGACCTACATTGTCATTGCTTATAATCCCTTTTTATGGAAAATCAAAACTGGTAGAATAGAAAAGCATCTTTTCCAAACAACTCTATGCACTACTGAATTTGTTTCAAATTTGAACACTTCCCACATATGGAGGTTGCAGCTTCAATCTATTGTTGGGAAATGTATAGAAATTATAAGTATTATTTTTTGGTTTAAGCAAATGAATTATGATACAAATTTCATATGAAGAAAGATGCATAAGCTACTCCATTTTTCTGTTCAAGGTGCAATGAGTTATGATTATATAGTTTAATTTGTTCCACTCTGCATAGATTAGAACTTCACTCACAAGTGTCAGCGCGGTAAAGAACCATCATATGAGCTTCAAACCAATCCATATCTTTTCTGACAGGATCTCAGTGCTTAAAAGTAATTGTTTCTGTCAACAACAAAACCAAATTCACACCATGTTGTTCAAATGGAGGCCCCCAGCAAAAATAATGACCAAGTCCAAGACAAAGTGGGCTCAGTTTGATCATTGATGTGATGAACTTCAGGAGATTATTGAGTAGTTTCCAACAATTCTCAAGGAGTTTCCAAAGTTTTTCACACTAAAATTCTAACAGAGAGCATTTCTGCATTAGAAGAAATACATATGACAATAAGTCTCAAAAGGTACAAGCAAATGTATATTATGAAGGGATAACCAAGCATGTGTCTTAAGTTCCTGGTTCTAGAGCTTTGAGGGTGTATGCCACTAGTTTCTTGGTGTATTCTTTTAATTTGTTTCACCCAAAATCAAAACCAAAATATATGGAAAAAGATGTAAATGTCATCTTTTGACAGGTAATCATTTTCCATCAGTTTGGGACAATGGGCATATATATGTTACATGTGCAGATTTACATATATGTACATATAAATAAAGCATGCAAATATATAAACAAATGTATATATTATATATGCATATGTATGTGCATGTTTGTTTGTCTGATATAGTGAACAGTCATCTAACCAGGTCCCATGCAATCCATCCAGCTTGAAAACAATGACAATAAGTTATTATATGAATGAATTCATAGAGATAATCATTTCCGGTCTCCATTAAAACTGTTCTTAACTTCTATTGTATGCATCGTATTTTATGTCAGTAACTTTTCCTTTTTCCTTTCTTGCAAATTCTGATGCGCGTCAAATTCTTTCAACAAATTCTGTCATCAGACAGGATGATTGAAAATTCAATGGCACTTCTCAATTTAAACCATAGGAACCACATTCCTTAAAAAGAAATTCAATAAATTAAAAAGAATACGAAATACCCCCCCCATTATTTAAACCGTAGTAACCACATTCCTTAAAAAGAAATTCAATAAAGTAAAAAGAAAACGAAATACCCCCTGTTTATGGGGCTTCACAGGTTCATCTGCTGTCTTTTTGGAGAAAAGAGGTCAAGTGGGCACACCTCCGGATGAAGGGTGGGTCAAGGTAAATTTTGACGGGGAGTCACACAGAAATCCAAGAGTAGCAGGAGCTGATTGCATTATTCGCAATTGGGAAGGGAAAGTGATGATGGTGGCAGCAAGGAAATTAAGCTAAGTTGCCGAATCGGGTACGGGCACGGGTACGGATACGTGGGTACGGTACGTGGGTACGGCAAAATTTTTGGGGGGGTTGGGTACGGAATCGGGTACGTCTGTACAAAATATAATAAAATATTCAAATATATATATATATATATATATATAATATTTTATTAAAATTAATAATATTATAAAAACTAATATATGTACAATTAATATTTTACTAAAATTAATAATATTATAAAACAATGAAACATAAAAGAAAAATTTAAATTATAATAACTAATAAATAATTAATAAGTATTATTTTAGAAATTAATAAAACAATGCAATATATAAATTAATAAGAACATATTAATCATAAATATATAATTTCTAAATTTTTAATACATTAATATAAATTAATTAATAATTTAATAATAATAAAAAATCTTAAACAATTTTAAATTTATTATTTAATATATTTATGATTAATTTATTTATAAAATTATATATTAAAATTTAACATATATTATATAACTATATTATCAATATATATTATTATTATTCAATCTAGATATTAATATAGAATCTATAATATTATACGATTTATATACTATTAGTAAGGCAACAATGCCAGGGGTGTCGATGCCCATGGCCTGAAAGCGAGAAAGAACAGAGGAAATGGAAGCGTTGTGGTCGGGCAGATACGATTCGAGTACATTTACTCAACTCTTACGTCCGTCCCTCGAACCGGTCTTGATGGGAATGAAGGGCCTGCCCAATGAAATGATCCCTTCTGTCGCCGGCGGCACCAGAATGTTTGCGCACGACACCACGCCGGACAACTCCCTCTCCGCTGCCTCTTCAATGGAGTCCAAGTACCTGGAAATCATTGCGGCAGGTTTCACCCTAGATTTTAGGTTTTCATTTTATTTTGCAAAGTCAAATCATGCCAGAATCGGTCCGAATATGCTGCGTCGAGCTCCAAAACGCCCGGAATCGCCCGAAATCGCCCGGAATCGAAACGCTGTTCACAGAATCGTTTCAGGGGCAAAAATTTCGATTCTGGTTCGTACCCACAGCGATTCGAACCCGATTCCGACTCGGGTACGTTTCTGGGACGGAAACGACATGCAAAACCCCACGATTCGGCTACATAGAAATTAAGACAAGCAACAAACAACAAGGTAGAATTCCAAGCGGCCCTATTAGGGTTGGACATGGGAAAAAAATTAAATCTTCATAATGTCTATTTAGAAGGGGATTCTCAATACATTGTTAATGCAATCAGAAATAATCATACCCCAAATTGGAAGTTAAATAAATGGTTGGGGGCAATTAAGGATTGCTTAAAAAGTTTTAAAAATTACAAAGTCTCTCACATTCACCAGGAAGGTAACGTGATGGCAAACAAAGCTGCCAACGTGTCAATTGATATCAGCAAAGACGAGGCCACTATGGATTCGGAGGATAAGTGGCACGAGTTATGCAGTGCAAGTTGTGGGAGAATGTGATGGCATGCAAGAGCTTAAATATGGTAGGACAACTAATAATCGTTCCTCTTAAGGCGAAATGTGGAGAAGGACTGAAGATTGAGTGGAAATAACTGTGGCTGGCACTTGAAAAAGAGGATGGGTGACTCATATCCACAACCATTTGTAGTGTGTCACAAAGCAAGGATGGATACGACAGTTTGTCTGAAGGCGAAGAAAAGGCAAATGGCCTTTATGGGGGAGATAACAGAGAGGAGGCTCATGCTGATCTTCAAGTCGAATTGCGGAATGGTGATGCATGCAATTAGGCTGGTACTGGGAGATGCGTATACCAATGAGGCAACGCAGTATCGTGTGAATATAGATGTTATGTCAATGTGTCTGGCTATGATACTAGATGCGAGTGAGGTAGTAAGGGTTGTGGAGAAATCATGGAGGACCTGGTCTGGCTGCGGTTGAGATGGGAAATGAAGGAAATTCTTCGTCGGACCTTGCCTGGAGTAGGCCTCACGCCAGGAGGAGTGTGGCCAAGAATTGCATAACAGTGAAACCCAACTTGGGTCCCCTTTGTTGTTTGGAGGCTAGGAATGAACGTGACCCAAGCCAAAATCAGGCTTGGATGGGTATAAACTTCCTGAAAACCCTTGTCAGAGAAAATGCAGAGGCCATGGTGGATTGGTTGTTCGCATTTGTAAATTCCCCTGTGAGGATGGAGGTAGATGAAGGGGAAGGGAGCTAGGCCAGGGACCAAGCTTTGAATGTTTTTTAGGTTTGGTCGAAGTATATTTTGTTTAATCAGTTATGTTTGATCTCCTAGGGTAAGCACTGTGGTAAGGTGATGATAAATGCTGAAAGCTAAGAAGCTATTTTGTAAAAAGCTTCATTTTGTTTGGCTACAGCCAGATTGTAATTAGCTGTGCATAGCAGGGCCTATGATGTATGAAAAACTTTGCAGAATATAATGAAAAGGGTGTGGCCCTTCACAGTCACTTTTACTGATAAAAAAAAATTGAAATACATTCAAGAAAAAAGACTCAAGGCAAAATCATGAAAAAATGATGTGAATTATTTAATATTTTCAGGTAAGAGCATATAAAACTTCCTTCAAATAGAATTTTTTATTTGATGCCAATAAACATCTGAGAAAGTGGGTCAGTATTGAACCAACATTGAATAACACTCGCCAAATAAAACAAGCATTTTTACATACAATTAAAAAATTCAGAAAACAAACAGAATGGGAGTTTTTTAAATTTGTAGGTTATCAGCTCCTATGATGCTAGCAAAGACCCACATAAACTGGGTCTGAATGTTTCTCCAATAGGTACTTCTTGCAAAATATCACTTTCGTGTCTTTCACTGTTCTTTCAAAAATACTTCACTCGGAAGCAATATTGACTAAATTAGGATTTGTTGAATTTGATACATATAATAACTTATGCATAAACCTGAAATACAATAATGAAAAATGGCTAAGAAAACAGATACATTTCTTCAAATTTCTTAGCTTTGGGAAATTGCCCAACTGCACTTTGAGAGTGGCCTCCATGATTAATCAATTTGAAGAGGTGAAAATAAAGTATCTTGGAAATTTTCAAAAGTAAATCAATAGAAGAAGAACGGACCTTCATAAAGGAACAATATTGTCCTCGTTGCTAGGTGTTAAACTCTTTTGGCAGTTGCATAATTAGAAATTTTTCATTTCGTAAAGCAAAAAGCCCACGCCAACATAATTCTAATCTGTATCAAACAGGGTTCGGGACATCAAAAGAATGTAGTCCACTGACTGGCAGTAGCCAAAGGGCATTTTAGGGCAAAAGAACTAGGCTTGAACCCCAGAAGGCTCAGCACCCAGTACCTAAGACATAAACCTCACCCACTCTAATTAATAGAAAAATAAAAAATGAACATATGTCCTTCAAGCTTCCACCACAGCTAAATTCCATAAACCAAGCCCAGTATAACTTTACAGAGTAAATATCCCTCAATCATTGGCACCAACAGCTAAGACACAAATTATCCATACACCCAATACAAGAATACTGAGAGGAAAAAAACGATTAACCCTAATTTACATTCAAACTACTTGCAGTGGCTAAAAGAGCTGGTCTACGGAAATGTGCAGATTCGTTTCAAGCTGTTTAAATTCCATAAACCAAGCCCAGGCTAATTTTAGAGATTAAATAAGCCTCTACCATTTGCACCAAGAGCTATGACATCAATTACCCAGACAACCAATACAAGGATGATGCTTTTCCTCCAGTTGGGCGGGGAAGCAATTAACCCTAGTTTATATTCAAACTAACTAAAGTGACAAAAATAACTGTTGTACGAAAATATGTAGATTCATTACAATCCCACACAGCTTGGAATCAATCCATACGGCCCCTACACAACTTATTTGAGTCACTTTAGTAATCACTATTTACAGTTATCCTACTGGTCATAAATCTTAAGTATTCAAGGTTAATATATTTCATCTTTTTAAAACAATTTTATCGAGAAGCTTTTGTCCTCAAATTCTTTCTAAAACAGTTTAATCCAGAGACTGTTATCTTCAAACAATAATGTATGATGGAAGCTTAAAAGCCTTTCTTTTATGTACCATCAAAAGCTCAGAATTGGCGGGATCTTCGGCTAGGGCTTCGTCCACGCCAGCGAGAGAGTCCGTCTGCTCTACCAGCTGAGCTTCTAGCTGCTGCTCCAGATCAGCCTCCTCTTCTTCGGCCATTATTATTGTTTCTATTTGCAAAACCCTAAAAACCCTCAGGCGTATGAATTCTACGCCAAATTGGCCGAATAAGGGCTTAAACTGAATGGAAAGTATGGAGAATTTCTTAAGGAATTTTCTGGTTTCAATTAGATATGGTTTTCTAAATTAATCTGGCATATATTTGGTAAGAAAAAACTCAACAGAGAGCGTACGGTAATGGTTCGATAGCACGTATTAAGAATTAAGAATCACAGTTCCATCTCAGAGTGCCTTTTTTCATTTGCTTTGTTTCGGGGAGTGCGGCGATTTTGCAAAATTTATGTAAAATTATTCAGAAATCATTAAAGAGTGTTTATTTGTTTGATTTAATTTATAAATGGTGTGGAACATAGGTAATGATATGTAGTGTTTTTAACATTTTATTTAAAATTTATTTTATTAATTTCTGTTATGAATTATAGCGGGCAGTTTGTAACTGGTAATTAAATTGTTAGTTCAAACCAATTAAAATATGAAAATATTGTTCAAAAGAATTGCTTTAAAGCTTCAAATATTATAATGATTTAAATTGATCATTTTTTAAAAATAATAAGATAATAAATATTTTTCTCTATTATTATTGAAGAGCTTATTTTTCTCCAAAACAAAAGAGGCATAAAACCTACAATAAGAGTAAATTGGGACATCTCACTTCTAATTTTACATATTTTACATTTAATTTTCCTAAAATCTTGTATATCACCTAAAACATTATGAAGATTTTGAAATTAACATTGAATATTTTATTGATCTTGAGATAAGCTCCATTCTAAATCCTAAGAAATTATTGAGTTAATGGAATATTTTGCATTCTTCTTCATACCAATTCAAGTCAATTCGTATTTATTGTCATCAAATGAATTATATATATATATGGGGAAATAATTAAAATATTAATAATTTTTTATTTTATACATATTTTGGAGAATAATATATAATCTAGATATGTTATTTATTTTTTCTTGTATTTTTAGATAAAAAATTTAAAATAATTTAAATTAATTAAATTTATTTTATATAACATAAAATATAATCCCAGCAAAGGGAATTGCAGTAGATCCATCGAAGATCAAAGCCATTCTTGAACAACCAACACTGAAAAATATGCATGAGGTACACAATTTTATGGGGTTAGCAGGTTATTATAGAAACTTTGTGTCAAATTTTCTTAGATCAACCACCCTATCACTTCTCTTTAGAGAAAAGGGAAGCACTTTGATTGGTCAAAAAAATGTTAGGATGTATTCAATCAGCTTAAAGAGAAGTTGACTACAACTATGATATTGAAGGTTCCTTATATGAAAGGTCAATTTGTTGTAATCACCAACGCCTTAGGAGAAGGATTAGGTGGTTTGCTTATGCAAAAAGGCGAGTGATAACCTATGAGTCGAGAAAGTTAAATTCATATGAATAGAATTATGCTCCTCATGACCTAGAATTAGCAACAATTGTTCATACTTTGCAAATGTGGCGACACTACTTGTTGGGAAAGCCTTTTGAACTTAAGTCAAACCATCAAGGTCTTAAATACTTATTCTCCCAACCACATCTCAATGCTTAGAAAAGAAGATGGTTAGAATTGATATCCAACTATGAATTTGAGATAGTTACATTAAAGGCAAAGGAAATTGAGTGGTGGATGCCTTGAGTCAAGGCGGGGACATATTTCCTCAATAGTCTACATTCATTCAAATTTTAAGGATCAAGTTATACAAAAGAATGCGGGAGATGAATGTTATGAACAGGTTAAGAAAGGTCTCTCAATCAATCCTCAAGATTTGAGGTATGATAGGTTCTATTTTGAACCAGATGGAATTTTAACATATAGACAAAGGATGTATGTTCCAAAATCTAAGGAGTTAAGAAATCTTGTGCAGAAAGAGGTTCATTTTGCACCATATTCAAGACACCTGGGAGTGATAAAAACTCCTAGTAGAAGTAAAACCACTTTATTTCTGGAAAGGAATGAAGAACAATGCTACAAGATTTGTGGTAGGATGTCTAGAATGCTAGAGAATCAAGGCTAAACATCAACACCTAGTAGGAATTTTGTACCCTCATGAAATTCCAAAGTGGAAATGGCAAGCCATTAGTATGGATTTTATGCAAGGACTCCTTATGTCTCAAAATATACATAGTTCTATTTTAGTAGTAGATAAACTCACCAAGGTAGCCTATTTTATACCTATAAATTTAACAGATCGATCACCGATAATAGCTTGTAAGTTTGTCTAAGAAGTGTTTAGATTGCATGGAGTTCTTGAGAAGATCATTTATGATAAAGATGTGTGCCTGACATCGAGGTTTTGACAAACCTTATTTTTAGCACTTGGAACTCAACTTAATATAAGCTCATCCTATCACCTTGAGAGAGATGATCAGACAAAAAGGGTAAACCAAGTTCTTAAATATTTGTTGAGAATGTATTGCATGGTTCAATAATATAAGTGAGAGGAATATCTTTCGCTTGTGGAGTTTGCATAAAATAACTCCTATCATTCTACAATAAAGATGGCTCCATTTGAAGCATTATACGAAAGAAAGTGTTGAAATCCTATAAGCTAGGATAAGCTAGAAGATAGGATTAGCCTTGGTCCAAAAACATTATAAAAAATGAAAGATTATATCAATTTGATCAAAAAAACATTGGCGAAAGAAAATGATAGACAAAAATTTTATGTTGATGTCAAGCATACACAAAGACAATTCTTAGTTGGAGAAAAAGTTCTTTTGAGGCTCAAACCTTAGAAAATTTTCATAAAGTTTGGAAAATCATCCAAACTAGCCCCTAGATTTGTGGGGGCCTTCAAAGTTATTGAAGTGATTAATCTAGTTGCTTACATAATCACTCTACCTCGAGCTCTTGCCTGGATGCATGACATTTTTCATGTCTCTTATTTAAAGAAGTATATAACTGGTTTTAATCATATACTTGACTAGAATGCACTACAAGTATAGGATCTAGGGGTGGTAACAATTGATCCTCTCAAGGTGTCAAAGTACGCAAGCTCTGCTTGTGTAACAAAGAGGTTACCCAATGCAAGTTCCAATAGGACCAATATGTCGAGGACGGTGCCACTTGGGAAGATATGTCACACCCCAAATTTTGACTAGTAATTACTTTTAACTTTTATGTTAAAATTTGATTTTGACATGAATGGATGATTTTAGTTCAATTGGTGATTAGATGAAATTAAAATCTAATATAAATTTTTTGTTAAAAAGTATTATAGAATAATGATTATTACTTTTGATTAAATATTAGGATATCATGGTTATTAACGAACTAACCATTTTGATGGCCTTCTAAGTTGAATGCAGGAGCAAATTTTATCTTCCCAGATGGAGAGGGAGAGTATCACCAAAGAGAAGAGTATAGGCATTGGTAAACAAATGGGTAAATGCCATATTGAGTGAATCATATACTCACATAGGATTTTTATCAAAGCCCAAGTAAGTTGTCAAGTTCTACCCTATGTTTTAAAGAGTTAATAATTATGTGGTATGGTCATATGGTTAGGTTGTAATCATATTCAAACCTCAATTTAGTCTTTTGCAATAGTCAATAGGAGATATTATTATGTCTAATTCTCTTTATGATTTACCTATTATTGTAAAAGTTTATTTGTTTATTATTTAAATGAAATATATGTATATAGTAGCATCGTAATTGTCACCTTTGACAATCTCATACTATGTTTTGCTCCCCCTTAAGTAATTGGACCTAATTGAGCACCTAATTTTCTAAATTATGCATTTCGTAGCCCATTTTAATTGTTTTCTGACAATTTGCAAGTAAAACGAATGCATTCATTTAATACTTTGCCCCCAACTCCTTAATTTCCAAAAAAAGAAGTCTAGGACAATGGCGCCTAAGGCACTTATGTCCCCTATTTTGGATCCAAATTCAAATATGTCAGCGTTGGCATTTTATTATTTGAATTTCAAATATCTAAAGTCAACTGTCGTGATTTAATTTTTGGGAAATTAGAATAATTGCATATAAATACCTAGTTATTGCATTATTTGAAATGGATCTAAAAAAATAAGTGAAAGCATTGAGAATCAAAAGCAAGAAATATTGTCAAATGCACTATCAAGCAAGTCAAGTGTAGAATTTTCAGTGATTTATTATAGCAATTCAAGTTCCAAGCATCATGTCAAAGTGTATGTGAATTTGTTAATGTTTATGTTATCATATTGTTTGTGAAGGCTATCCCTTTGTAGGTCTCCAAGCAAGTTAAGCAATCAAGATCCAAGCCTCGAGGAGATTTATATGACTTCATCCCTTCAAGGAAGCCATTGAAGGGTGGTGAGTTGTAGCACTTTGTTGGCTCGTCATTCCTTCCTATCATTTATCCATTTATCATTGATATTGCCATCGTGGAAGTGGAAACACTAACATGGGGTTTGACTAAGGAAAGCCCTTAAATGGAACAATATTTCTTCTCTCTATGAATGTGCAGGTTTCAGGTTTGAAGAAGAGTGGAAGAAGTTTGGAGGACAATTATCCATTGTTGCAATTGAACCCTACATCTTGACAACTCACAAAAACTCAGTTACAAAATTATCCAACGACAATTTGACAATGCAACAAGCAGAGAATGAAAGCTTTGATTTGGCACTAGAGGACTATGGAAATAGATCTAAAATTAGTCAACAAGGATAGTGGCACCCCCAAAGGAAACATCCTCAAAAATCAGGCTCAAATTTATAGGATAGGTGCATAAAACTTTGCCTTTCCCAAATCTGGTGTTGGAAATTTTTGTTATAGTTTCTCTATTGTCAAAACCTTACATTTTTAGAGTAGGGCATATAGTTTAATTAGGTTAATAAAAAAATCAATTCCAATAGGTTTCCAAGGTTCAAAAGGATTAGATCCAGGTCTAATTGACTCATATCATGGTTGAAAGTCAATATAATCACCTTGTTGATCTGCATCCTGATGTTCTCTTGAAAAAGGATTGATGTTAGTGTTCTATGCATTAGACCTAGGATCCCTTTTTCATCAAAACATATACAATACAATATATTACCATTATTAATGTCAATGACCTGCATTATTAGTATTAGTAGTTAATTTTCCATTGAATGCATGTTAAGGAAAATAAATAAAATCAAACAACTTAAACCCTCACATGGAGTCTTTATGTCACCATCGATGGCTTTATACCATGCATGAAGAGAGATTTTAATGCTTCTAGTAGGGCATGATAGAGGGATAAGGGGTCACATGTTATTTAAAAAAGGAGTTTTATTATTTTTAGGATATATAACAATTGTTGGATAAAAGAGTAGAGGTGTATGCATTGAGGATAGTTTTTTTGGTGAAAAGGAGAGAAGAGCTTGTGATGGGAAGCATAATTTATTTGATATTATGAATAGAGTTTATTATTATTAATAACATAAGAGATTGTTAGGCGTATGGAGGAGGAAAAGAAGTCTTAGTTTCCTTTTATGAGTAGAGTTTTCACATTGTGAGAAAGGCATAGGTATTATAAAAGGTCAAGGAGAGGTGTTGAGACTATGCATTGAGATTTGAAAGTGCAGAGGAATATAAATTTTATAGGCATGATCTCAAATTTTGTTTCTTTTTTTTTTCCTAGAAATATAAAGATGAAGTTTCGGATTTAAAAGATATTAAGAGTTTGTATATATTGAATATATGTGAAAGAATAATGAAAGAATACTCTGAATATAGAAACCTATGTGAAATATTTAAAATTCTTTATTTAATTCTTCGTAAGACAACAAATCTAGTTGATTAAAAATGAGAGTTTTTATTACCCTTCTAATATAAGCTAAATAGAAATATTATAATTCACTCATGAAAATGAATAGCATATATATATATATATATATAAGAGCATGCAAAGATGATTTTGAATATATTTATAAATTTGTATGATAAGCTTGAAGTTTAAACTAGTTATTTGGGTTGTAAGTAACCACTTTATTATTTAGAGCTATTAATATGACTTAAAATATGTAAACATGTGCTTATAATTGCAAAAAGACATAGATAATATGTTGTACATTTATTAGAATTATAAAATATGTTCTTGAATGAAGATGAAGGATAAAACATAGAAAAACCAAAAATATTTATGATGAAGTTATTTTGATATTATTGAATAAAACTCTTCTTTACTTGTTTATGAGTTGTTAAGACCTCGTGTGATAGATAAAGAGTCATGTGTCAGTGTCATTATCTAAATGTATTGTAATTTGTAAATGAATTTTAAAAGTCTTTTGTTCAAAAAATAGGAGAGTATTACACTCTTAAAATAATTACAAAAACATATGAACACATGGCAGTAGCCAAGATTTGAGAAATTACGAGTACACAATATGGATGTTCATTGTTAGGACTATTTCTCTATAACCTTAGTTGTTTAACCGACTATAGAATGATATACATGATTGATCTTAAATCCTTGTGAAAAGTTAGATAAACATTCAAACGAGTCAATTATGTGTTAAACCATAGGTAAAATATCATTTCCAAGTCAAGTTAGAGGTGTGTGAACTCATGACTACATTTCCTAAGGAACTATTTATTTTACTAAAAACTTTGGCCAAATTAATGCAAGTCTCTACTTGCATTTATTTAGTTCACAATGTTCTAGATTTCATAATCTAGTTAGATTGGTCATACTTAGAGGATTGTCTAAAGTTGTATGGTTGATTGGGTTATGTAGGACACAACACTAGAACTCAGATGACATAAATTTGTTGGTTTCCTTTGTCTATACTCTTTGTGAAGGGTAGGGCCACTTCCAAATGGAAGGCATGCAAGGGACCGTCGATTTGTGGTTGGAAATAAAGTGTGGTGATGTTCTCCCTCTTGTAGATGACTTCATCAAGACTTGTGGGATAGGTGCAAAATTCCAAATATGGAAGACTTTATAACACTTAGTGTGTATTTTAAACATGTTTACTTTAAATCCAATTCATATATGTAATGATAAAGAGAAGAATATCATAATTTCCCTTATTGAAATTGTTGCATTTCTATTTCAAATGATTATAGTTTTCACTTATTTATTGTACATGTAAAACAAATGTTGTATGAAAGTCAAAAAAATTTACTCAATTTTTAGCATGTGGATATTTACTTTCTAGATAATTCATTAAGTAATTCCATTTTTGAAAGTTGAGTATGTTACACTAAGGATTTTCAATTGAGAGTGTGCATGACAATGACATCTCCTAATGGTTATCTCATTATTGTATAATATATTTTAGGCATATTGTAATTATTCTCTCTATAATTATCTCGCTGGTAAAGAATTGTATTATATAATACCTATGGCCACTATGTTATGAACCTAATAGAGGCTGGTTTGAGGAGACCTAGGCTCCAATAAAAACTTTATAAGACCTCATTTCAAGTATCATTATTTAGAACACTAGGATTTCAAATTATGACAAGATGACATTCAATTTCATGTAGTTTAAAATACATGATATTAATTTTTGACATATATTTGTGTCCCTAATTATCTTTGTTAAAGAAGACCTATGTTACTAAGGTACTTCATTTTTTTCTTTTATAGAAATTGACAGGTTATGCCTCTTATTAACATTAAGGAGGAGTGTTAAGACATGATATTATAGGTCGTAACTTTAAAATGTTTATATATTGTTCTCATATAAGGTTATAAAATTGTATGCTTATTATATATTTTATAAAGCATATATCTTTTAATAATTAATAATATAATAAACTATCAAATTATTAATTATTTATAAATGGTAGTTTTGAATAGTTGTGACAACTACCCTTTTAGTATTTTTCCACCCCTCCTATATTGAAAGAGCTTTTGTCTCATTGAGAAGATATTCATTGTGTTAAAGATTTGGTAATATAAGTGAACTTTATCACTCTACAGAGAAGATTTATTGTTGGGTATGTGGAAATGAGAACAAGTGATATCCACGTGTTTTATCTATATTTTATAGATAATTTTGTAAGTGTTTTACAATAGAATGATGCATTATGAAATTTTTGATTTGGTTCATTTAGGTTTTCTCCATATACATAGTGTAATGTATTATCTGCTTCATGTAATTCTCATTTTATTTATTTCATATTTTATTTGTAATGATTAGTAACCTAATATCTTAATTTTTGATAGCTGCTCTAGTCATTTATTCAAACAATGATTTTTCTAAGATAAATCTAGAATGTTGGAAAAATGAAATATTAACAAATCTAGCATTAGGGGATAAGGAGGTGGCTCTTGCCATGTGTGATCCTTGATATTCTTGTTTTATAGAATCATATCATGGTCATGTGATAATTATTTCATATGAGTGAGATACTACATTGCATTTATTTTTGGTGATTATTATCAAACATTTATGCATGGTTGTAATTGGAAAGGACAATTAGCTTGTGAAAACTAGACTTTCTAGTATCTTTATAGATTTTTACAATTTCCTCATTTATCACCTCATTTACTATGACATTTGGGCAAGTTATTTTGAATATAGTTTCATATTGATCATAGTAGTGTGCTACTAGATAAAATTGGACTAAAGAATTGTAAAAACATTCATTGGGTCCATTTCAAAGCTAATGTCATTAAAGATCTTTTCTTTTGAGTCTATGAATATTATGGAGGCTTATGTCATTATTTTGGGAGATGTCTTCATGGTTGGAGTTTGAATGAGTTAATTTGGAGGTGGAAACACATTTTTTTATCAACTTCGGTTCTATTATAGGAATATGGCTCTAGCTAAATATTTGGTGGTATCTCATATTAAATGTAAGTATTTTCTATGTATTGAAGATGTTTTAGTGGAAAAATAAATGAGAGGTGTTATCAATCAGATATGCACCCTTGTCAGATTTGAAGAAATTAGATTATCTGTTGAAACATGGAAACTCTTTTTAGATGTGGGTGATCTACGTGAAAAGAGAATCTCCAGAGTGAGTTGGTTCTCTGAAAGATGGATCCTATTCTAAGTATTCTCGAGGTAAAAGGATAGAAAGAAAAATTGGATTTAAAATCTAAGACTAAAAACCTTCACCTAAAAACTATTAACCAACTTCAAGAAGATTCTAATAATAGCTCACTCTCACCACCCTCTAAAACTTGATTCTCACAATCTCATACTACATATGATCCAAAAGTGATTTGTGCAAAGGTTTGAAGCAAACACAAGGCACAACCTGAATTAAAATGTAACTCTTGCAAAACACTTTATAATAGCAAGACAAGAAAAGGATTCAATAGCTTGAATCACAAAACAAATCAAATTACATGAATATGGAGAAAATACTTTATAAGACAGGAATTTCAGCTACTTTATGGAGTGAAAATTTCTCAAGATCTCAGCACAAATACATTTACAAGATCCAAAATGCTAAGAGCAAGAAACTACAATATGAATTGAGAAGAGCACCAGAAAAACTAAGTTTTCTTCAAGATATAATCCCTTAGAAACCCTAATACGAGCTCACAAGAAAAGCTCAAGGAAAAAGGTTGCAAACTATCTCAAAGGTCTGCATAAAAGCAAAAAAAACCTCACTCCTTCCATGCCCACACTGAAAAGTTCCTAAAAAAAAGCTAAATCTACTTTAAAAGCCAAAAAACACCTTATCTCTCCAAGAGGAAACTCAAATCCGACCCCAGGCAGAAAATTCAACACCAATCTGCTAAAAATAGCAAGAAAACATAAAACAATTTATAAAGTATTGCTTTATGCTTCTGCTTTACAAGGTTTGCAGATTTTACAATTGTTTTATTTTGTAACTAAAGATTGCTTTGAAATATTTTGCAAAAAAGAAATACAACCTTATCTCTCCAATACATAATTGATTCTTAAAATATCATAAAAAATAATAAGGCATATCTCTATCAGTGAATATTAAATTGATTTCTTTAAAATCATTAAAAATATCATCCTAAGGCATATATAAAAACTAAGACATATATTAATAATGCCTAAGGGTTTAATGTAATAAAGGAACCTACCACCATATATGTATAGGCCTTAATATATTGAAATGGAACCCTAGGCATTGAACACCATACACATGGGACTTAGGACATATTGTGGAAAATTAAAAAGAATCAGCCACAAGGTATTACTTGGCATTGAAAATTTTAAAACTTAAGGGAAAATCCCTTGGCCGACTAAGGATAAGGAAAACCCTAATGATCAAAATGCGAAAAATGCCCTATCATTTTGCATCATTTTGCAAAGTAAACTTGTGGAGAAAATAGCTATGCCTGGCGCCGCCTCCATGTTAGGGTTTCGAGCTTGAGATGCACACGTTTTCCTCATATTTCTCCTCCAATATGGTCGCCTCTTCTTTGCAACTCGCGGTAAGTTATTTTCATGCTTTTCCTAGCTTCTCTCTCAAGTGTTGGAAGGCAAGAAACCATTTAAGGCCGCGGCCTAAACATATTTTCTGATGCATTTTGATATTTTTGTGTGTGCTCATTGATGAATCCATTCGGCTGCCATATGTGCTTGGCTCGAGCAACTTCTTTTGGATCCTTCAAAGCTTGTTTGTGGCACATCTTTGCCTCTCTATGACACGCATGGTAAGCTACATTTCTCCTATGGAAATTCTTTTCATGAAACAAAAGCTTAAAAGCTTCATATACATCAGCAAGATGTCATTTATTTATAAATCCAAAGGCCTTCTACAGGCCTTATTATGTATGAGCTCAAATATGAATTCTTGTAGAGATTTCCATGTATTTGATTGTCATTTTACTTCAAGTAACCTCAAATTTGATGGAACCCACATAAGCTTTCCTCTTACTGCGAAATGACATACCATTCAAGAGCTCAAATCTCTTCTCCAAGCTATGCCATGAATGTATTAGTTAAGAGCTTTCTAAGTATTTTGAGCTCGACCCACATCTATTTACTCCTCCTTTCAAATTCTGAACAAACCCTTAAATGGGTATCATGTAAAAGTGAAGGAATCGGTATTCTAAAATGAACCCCAATATGGGTATTCTAGAAAATGAGCAAAAATTTGTGTGCTTTGATATCCATGCAAAATTGGCTCGACCCACGATGATTTTCACTTCTTTTGCACTTTCAGTTGCAAAACTAGACCTAGGCATTCGTTATTTGCAGAAATCTCACCTCCTCTAGAGCTCACTCAACCCACTATGACTGTTGCTTCTTTTTCTCTCTGTGGTTTCCTTATAAAACCCTTCATGGATGACAGAAAATTATAGAAGCTAAACCTTCTATTCAAAACCCTAAAGTGGGTGAGCTGTACTTTGAATAAATCTGTGTTTTAAATTCAAACCCCAATGTGGGTATATGAAAAATAAACAAAATTTGCATATTTTGATAACTGTGTAAAAATTGGGCTCCTTTCTGTTATTCAAATTCTTCAATTTTCAATATATGGGTATTTGGTTATTCGTGAAGCAAATGTATTTATGAATGTATTACTATTGAAAACCCTCACACAAGTTCATGAGATTCTAAAAATGCATCTTTTGTTTAATTTTTCAATTGTCATCTCCATGTTGTTTCTTCCATGCACACATTATTCTTTTGACTGAGTCTGTAGATAAGTTGTTTACCTTGGTCTCCTATGCACTCACAATTATGCTCTTAATGGATTCACTCCAAACCCTCATCAGACTTACTTTATAAGCTTTGCTCATTTTGAAATGACTTTTTACTTGTTGTATCACCATTTGAAACACATGATAAATGAAGAAACAAACTTCAAAACAGTGCACTCTTGGACTACTTCACTCCACCATCAGTCAAAAGATTGTATCAAACACACCTGATCACTCTATTATGTACTACAAACAAGTTGATTGCTTCACCACTTAATAAATGACTGAACTATTTATGCATCGATTAGATGTTGTCACTATTTCTTATTTGGCACTCTTCATGCATTTTATGCTTCATTTAATAAACTGTTCCATACATTTGCTCTCTTCTGAGATGAAAATATTAAATAATTCCCTCTGTTGAGGCATTATGTATGCCTGTTCACTATCCTTGATTAAGAGAAAGAACACTACTGATCTTTGCATGATATTATGAACATGAAGAACAAAACTACTATGGCAACAATGTTAAAATTTGCACTCAGTTGAATTAATGAACTGATTTAAACCAACTGTTCACCTATAGCTTTGAAGCAGTACCTACTTGATTGTTATGAGTGAATAGCAGGTTTGATGGTTTAATAAATGAATATTCTTTACTCTTTTAGTTGTATAACATTTCCATTCTTGAAGAACATGATGATTGCAATCCCTTCTCAGCCCACTTGTAATGAATAAGGGGCAACATGTTGAGCTCTACCCTTGTGGGAGCCCGTTTTCCTCCACATGCTTAGTCTTCAAATGATAATTAGCTTCGTAATTTTCCCTATACCTGCACAAAGAAGCAAACGATGTTAGCATAAAAAACAATATATGATCATGATGTTGATGTCTCTTTTTCAGCCTATGTTTCTGCACTTCACTTGATTGTTTCAGTGCATGATTAGTAGCATACTACATTACCATTGATGGTTCATGTAGGTATATTCATAGTCGGAGCCTCTGACATCCTTCTCTTCCTTCCTACAGGTCAACAGAGCTCGAAGAAGACAAATGGTGCATCACTTTTGCGTCAGCCATTGATCAACAGGCAATGATGACTATATTTATGCTTATGTGATTCCCTTTTATGCATCTTCCATAGTATAGTGTGATGTTTATGATGCACTGTGACAGTCCCATCCACGACTTGTGTGGATATTTGATTTCATCTAATGCTTTTCATTTTGAAAAGAAAAAATGCATCTCAATGCAAATTTGTACTATCATTTGAATTCTCGCAATCAAATGAAAATCTGTAAATATGAATTACTTTATGAAATAAATGAAATCATTATGTTGCTTTATTATTGTATGCTTCATTATGTACTCCATTTGATTCTGAAACATTAAATAGCAACTTCTGAAATAATGATTCCTCTTTTCAAAGCATAATTGTCACTTGATAAATAATGAATAGAGCTATAAACAACACTTGAGCATAAACAGAAATAACAGTTCTTTCCACCTTAAGATATAACAATATTTAATCCAGCTCCACCAATTGAGCTATGGTGAAAATTGGTAACAAGAGAAAAGGGGGTTCACCACAAGATTTGTTAGGAAAAACAAAAGTGAGGACAAAATGTTTTCACTATAGGGATTGCGTTCCAATGTATGTTCACCAAGAATTGGTTGTGATATTTTATGCCCTACCAACAAATTTTGAATGGATTTTACACTATGTTGTTCTTGGCTCAAGGTTTTATCACGTGGTAGTGAACTTTAATATATTAAAAGCACCCATCCAAGATTCAATTTTTGCTACCACATTGGTGGACTTGGAGCAATTAAGAGAGCTTTGAAAATTTTGATCCACGCTACTCATCTTGAGCCCATCTTCATGGTGTTGGATCCAACCATTTACGAGGACATGGGGATTATAGCTAGAGTGTAGAGCTCACACACTTGAGCATATTTCAATCAACCTTCAATGTTGAATAATGACTAATAATGGTGTCTCCTAGTTCTAGTGTCTTTAAGGTCTAATTTTTATTATTATTTTTTTGTAATGTCCTCTTTCTAATCATGTCTATTTGGTTTTTTGAGTCACTCTCTTAATCTATAAAGATTGGTACAATTATTTATGAATATAAATAATTACAATCAAATGATCATAATATTAGCACTTGCACCAAAAAAAAGTGCAACAATCATACTGATAAAAAAAATATATGTAAAGAAAAAAGATGGTGTGCGTGCGAAGGGAGATTTGTAGGCATGTAGTCCTCAGGGCCGCAACTTGTATGTAACCATCTTGGCTTGCATGCATATGGAGGTACTGCTATCATTTTGGTGTGCAGGTGATCTTGTGTGGGGTGGGTTTATTTTTTGTTGCTCGGGGAGGATTTTCTTTGGATGATTTCTTTATGGCTTCATTGATTCCATTTTTGTTTGTGGTGTTTGGCTACGTAGTGGTGCTTGGTTTTGGGGGTTTTCCCTCTTGTTTCTACCATAATGTCTTTCTTGGATGTCATTATGGGGATCATGTCTATTCCATCCGGTGAAACTTTGGTGTGGGTTCCAAATATGTTGCTTCTAATGGTGTTGGTTCTTCACATGGGGGCTTTTCTCGAAGTCCAAAAGTGAATGGTTGCTTGGTGAGGAGCGAGACTCGGGTCGGTGATGGTTACCTAGCCTGATTCGATAGTAGAGGATGTTAAATATTGGAAGAATCATGCTCTAATTTGTAAATTCATGGGTATAAGGGTTTCTCTCTTGTTTCTCAAAGCTTGGTCGGGTGTACTGAAACCCGAAGGGAGACATGGACATTTTGCAAATTGCAAATGACTATTTCATGTATTGCAAATTGTAATAAGGCCTTTGAAGGAGGGAATTACTTCTACAATCAAGTGAGGTTGTTCCTAAAACCTTGACACATGGGTTTTAATCCAACCAAAGAGCTTTCGTCGAGGGTTTCGATTTGGGTTCAACTTCCTTGGCTTCCAATTAAGTACTAGAGGAATGATATTCTGCATAGTATTACTCTTTTACTTGGTAAGTCGGTGGGTCCTTCACAACAAACTCTAGACAAGAGGGTTATATCTTTGGCTCGTATCTGTGTTGAGATTTGATCTGAATAACCCATTACCTAATTCCTTGTAGCTTAAGGTTGGGACATCTTCATGGATTCAACAATTGGACTACAAGATTTTTCCTTCCCGATGCAGAATCTGCCATGCTTATGGTCACCTTCAGCTAATGTTTCCTAAACTTAAAGTCTTTGATTCTTCCTTTGGTGGGGTTTTGCCAAGGTGCCTCCACAGTTAGTTCCTTTGAAGGAGAAAGGGAAAATCCCCTATGTCTGAAGGGGAAACTGACAGGGAGGGGTTTACTTCAGTAAAATCTCACAAAAGGGTAGGGCAAAAAAAGAACCCTTAAGGACAAGCAAAAGGATGCAATTTTTAATTGTTTTGAGGCCCTTGAAGATTTGGACTAGCAAGAGCTACTTTAGAATAATGTTATTTCTATTGATAATGTTTGTGAAGGGAGTTGTTGGATTCACATATGGTTGGGAATGGTATTCCTATGGGGAGTTTGGTGCTTTAGTTCCTCTTGATCATATCATAGAATCCTTTGTGTTACCAACCATCCTAGTAGGTTTGGGGGTGACCTTTAATCCTCTTATAGATTTTTATGGATTCAAAGGGCTTTGGTTCTATTTAGGATTTGGGTAAGGGTCTTCCTACTTCTTCTCCTTTGGGCCTACATCAAAAAACATCAAGAAGGGGAACTCAGAGAGGCCTTCCAAGGTTGGAAGGAAGAAAGACCAAGACAAGATCAAGAGTGGGTGAGAATTTGGTGGAGTTGGGCTCTGTAAGCCTCTTGACTCCCACTTTTCTAAACCCATAAATGATTGTTCTATCCTAGAATGTGGGGATTTGAACAACATCCCTCTACAAAGGTTGTTCGGGAAATGATTAAGGCTCATTCCCCTAATGTGGTTTTTATTCAAGAATCTAAGTTATTTGTTGATGGTATGGATAAGATTTCTTCCAAGCTTTGGTTGCATGATCATTGTCAATGCATTGGTGCTCAGGACAATGTTGGTGGGATTGTTTTCTTCTAGGACACACTAAAGATCTCTCCCTTATGGTGGATTGCAAGTAGATCTTCTTTATCCATGGTTGCTTTGAGCTTCAACTTAGGTGAAATTTTGCTTTTCTCTAATATTTATGCTCCAACTGACCTGGCTAGTAAATCTCGTTTGTGGGATCATTTAAGGTATGTGAGATCTTTGGATCCTTTGGTTCCTTGGATTGTAGCTAGGGACTTTAATTCTATTCTTAATCTTGAGGAGAAGCGAGGGGGTTTGGATCATTTGGAGCCCTCTTCATCTCTTTTTAACAATAACATTAACCAATTGATTTTGATTGATATTAAGCCTCTTAATGGTCTGTTTACTTGGAGTAAAAGAGATGTAGTGTAGATTCTATCTCTGAAATATTGGATAGGTTTTTAGTTTCCATTTTTTGGGTCGATAATCAATGGAGTTTCAACTCTGAAATTCTTGACTAGCGTGGTTCAGATCATTGGCCAATAAATTTTTCTACCCATGGTTGTGAAAGTACCAAGAATCCTTCTTTTAAATTTCAGTTAATGTGGTTGTGTGATCCCTCTCTGCAGGACCTTGTCAAGGTGTGGTCGTCAGATGGTTTTCCTTCACATGAGATAGCTATGTACACTTTTTTTTAAAAGGCTCTAGTTTGTGAAATTTTAGCTTAAAAAGTGGAACATGGAATGCTTTGGTAATGTCTTAAAGGAAAAATCAACAACTCAAGACCATTTGGATTCTATCTATAGGCAGAATAAAGACCATGGAATTATTCAGGAGTCCCTTAAGGTGGAAGCAAATGCTTTGGAGAAGTTGTCTGAATGGGAATTGGATGAGGAGTTGTTTTGGAAGCAAAAATCAAGGATTGATTGGTTGTAGGAAGGAGATAGGAATACTACCTTCTTTTTCAACCCTGTCAAAGCTAGGGGACATGACAATCTAATCTTCTCTATTATGTCTTCTTACGGTGATCAACTATCTTCTTTTTAGGATATCTCCCAGGAGGCTATTAGTTACTTTTCTTCTTTATTCTTTGTGGATGGTCCTGAGGATTTGGAAGATGTGAATTAGGTTTTGGCTTGTATTCCCTCTATGGTTTCCTATGAAGCCAATATTGCTCTCTCTTGGCCAATTTCTCTTGAGGAGCTTGAGGAGGTTGTTTTCAATATGAAAAAAGGCAAGGCCCTAGGTTTGGATGGGTTTCCTGTTGAGTTTTTTTAGGAATATTGGGATATTATCAAATAGGATTTTTTGGAGGTGGTGCAGGAATCCCAAGTTAGCAAACAAATGTTGAAAGCTATGAACTCAACCTTCCTGGCTCTTATCCCCAAGTGTGAGGGGGCTAATTCTTTTGATATTTTCTGGCCAATTGCTCTATGCAACATCATTTATAAAATCAATGCCAAGTTGATTGTTGAGAGATTGAAGCTCTGGTTGAATAATATCATCTTTGAGGAGTAGGAGTTTTTGTTGTTGGCAGACATATTCAAGATGGTGTAGTGATTGTGGCTGAGGAAATTCACTCCATGGAGGTGTCTAAAGAGAAGGCCATGTTTATCAAACTATACATGGCTAAGGCTTATGATTGGGTCAGATGGTCCTTTCTTCACAAGATCCTGTGTTTGTTCGGGTTTGGTGAGGACTAGATTAATTAGGTGATGAGTTGTGTGATGTCGGTTTCATACTCTTTTTGATTAATGGTGTTCCTTCTTCCTTGTTTGGGGCTTCTAGGGGCCTTAGATAGGGTGAACCCTTATCTCCTTATCTCTTCATTATTATGGCTGAAGGTTTGTGCAGGCTTCTTAAGGCTCATTGGAGTCAAGATTTGATTCATGGTTGGTCTTAGGGTGAAGGTTTGGCTTCACAAACACATCTTCAATTTGTGGATGATACTACTCTTATGGGCTTGGCCAAAGTTAGGGAAGCAAACAAATTCAAGCAGACTTTGGATACTTATCTTGTTGCTTCAAGGCAAAAGATTAATGAAGGGAAATCTTCTATTTTTTTCTTCAATACTCTTCCCCGTATTCAAGCAAGGATTGCTCGCATTCTCAGATTTCAAATTGGTAACCTTCCTATGATGTATTTGGGTGTTCCTCTCTCTGTGTTCCCTTTGCCAAGAAGGTCTTGGTAGCTTATTCTGGACAAGTTCATGAATTATGTTAGTCATTGGACTTTTTGGCGGTTGTCTTTTGCAAGGAGGATTATGCTCCTTAAGGTTGTGGTTTAGGTTGTTCCCCTCTACAGGTGACCTATGGTTCAAGTTGCTTCGGCAAGCTTCATCAGAGAATTTGATGTGCTCTCTAGACAATTTATTTGGTTGGGAAGTTTGTATTCTAGGAAGTGGAGTCTGGTTAGGTGGGAGACTATTTGTAGGCCTATTCATTAGGGTGGTTTGGGCCTTTGTCAAGAAACCCTTACTAGTCAAGCTTTGGTGGCCAAGCTTTACTGGCATTGGTGTGTTTGCCAAGATCAAAGTTGGGCTAAGATCCCTAAGGAAAAATATTTGAGAGGGGCCACGACAAGGGACATCCCACATTACCCTCTAGAGGGTAAGGGGTCCATGATTTGGGACACTCTTAAACAAGGTGCTAGTTTGATTAAGAAGGGTTTCTTCTAGATTTTTCACAAAGGGGAAGATGCTCTTTTTTGGCTTGATTTTTGGGATGGTTATCCCTCTTTATTCTCCTCTCATCCCCAGCTACATGAAGTGGGCTCTAAGTTCTTGGAAGTTGGATGGTCGAAGTTATTGATTTTAAATGTGTTGAGTGGTTGGGTTAAGTGGAGGTGCTCAGATGGAAAGGGTGTCACCTTTGGCCTCTTGGGAGCTCGATTGGGGACCATGTGGAGTTGGGTAATATTTTAGCTAGGATATTTTATTGCTCTTTATAGCAAGATGATGTCTTGGCTTGGGCCCCAAATCTTAGAGGGGTTTTCTCGGTGGCTGCTGGGTATCGTGAATTGGATAGGAGAAAGTATGGGGAGGTTGAAATCCCTTGGTGGAAATATGTTTGGAACAAGTTTACTTGGCCTAAGTGAAAATTCTTCCTTTGGATAATGGCTCGTGATAGATGTCTTACTTGGGACAATCTTCTGAATAAGGGATTTTAGGGGTCGTCTATTTGTTTTTTATGTGGGAATAGCGAGGAGACTTCTTCACATCTTTTCTTCTAGTGTGCTTTTTCAAGACTTATTTGGCATTTGTGGTGGACAGTTTGGAGACACCCTTGTGTGCATCCCTCATACCTTTTATAGTTTTGGAGGTCTTTCAGGAGACTCCCTGCCCTTTCATTCCCTCTCTAGACAACTTGGGTCGTGGGGCCTTCGTGCATTTTTCGGTAGATTTGGCTGGAGCGAAACCATATGATCTTCCAAGATAAGAAGCTGGTGGTGGATCAAGTTTGGTAGCGTATTCTTGGTATGCTTTAGGAGACTATTTCAACTAAATGTGATCTTGGTGCTCCTTTGATTGCTAAGGAGGGTAAGGTGTTTTAGGGTTTGGGTTTGACTGGTGTCAATTTGAAGAAGTCTTGCTCCATTGGAAGAAGGTGGCCCAAAAGGAAATTTTGAAGAGAAGGTAGACGGTCCCCATCTTTGGCTGGAATTGTGAAAATTAATATTGACATATTTTCTAGGGAAAATCTTGATTTTGTTGGTGTGGGGGGTTTGGGAAGAGATAGTTTTGGTGTTGTCCTCTTCCTCTTCTCCAGATATTATGGCATCTAGTCTAATAATCTTATGGAGGCTCTAGCTATTCTTGTTGCTTTGGAAAAATCATGTGCATTAGGATGGCACAAAATCATTTGTGAATCTAACTCACAAATTGTGATTAACCTATTAAACGGGCAGTATGTTGATGGGGTGAACTGGCAATTGTCCTCTTTGGTGCGGTAGATTCACCAGCTTTGTAGCTACCTTGAGATGGTGGCCTTTGTTCACATTCCTGGGGAATGGAATAATGTGGTTGATAGTCTTTCTAAACGGGCTTCGGAGTTTAGGGATGATTGGAAGGTGGATGAGTGGAGCAACTTCCTAGGGACTGTACTAAGAAATTACAAAGCTTGCTTCAGGAGGATATGGTTGATATTTGACTAGGCTTTGTCTAGTGGTTGGATGGTTTGTGATTCTTTGTATTTTGGTAGGTGGATGTCTTTTGATTTCTTTGTCTTCCTCTTCTCTGATTGATTGTATTTTGATACTTTCTTTGTTGGAATAATTCTTTACCCTCTTTTTTCAAAAAAAGTATATGTAAACTAATATGTTAAGAGAGTACAATTTAATTTGTGTATAGAAGATACATTATTTTTATTTCCATTTTCTGAATATAAAGTAATATTTAAAGTATGACACATTAGATTTTTATGTTTTTTGTGTTTAGAATATCATTTTTTCAAGTTTTCTTTTAATTTGTAGATTACATTAATAATAATGAGAAACATATGTCTCAAGTGGTTATTTGATTTACAATTTATAAATATAACTTTGAAATACATATAATATCCTTTAGGACATTTAAAATTTGTTTGTATTACATATTTGTTTATAATCATTTGAAGAAATATTTTGTAACAACTTTAATTATGTTTGGAATGCAATCCTTAGTTTCTTTTTCTTTTGTTAGACAACTTTGGAATGAGTTTTTTTGCTTGTTTTTTTTTTTGGTTCCTACACATTGAAATAAAAAGTTATTCAATTATATCATAAAGGAATTCTTGCTCTTATTTCAAAGGTACATATTGAAGACAACATGAATTTGATTTAAATTAAACAATGAAAATAAATACAAGAAAATATAATATCAATAACATGAACAAATATCTTGATGTATTGGTAGATGATTGCCAAGCATCCACTATGCATGGCATAGATATTTTACATTAATACACAATTTTTTTCTTCTAGATATTACTAACATCTCTATTTAAATTGTTTCGAAGCCATAATAATTATGATAAGTACAAAGGTGTAATATGCTCAATCTCAACCTCTTGTCACCAAATTCAATAAATAAAACTAACTTTGATATTGAAAAAGGACCACATTCATGTATATTAAATGAACATAAAAAAGAAAACTATATTAGAAAAATATCACATCTTCTTATACTGGGATTTACTCAATATCTATTTTGTCGACATATCTTTAACCTAGACATAGGAAGAGGTGGTACTAAGGATCTCAATCTTCATGAAGTGATTTGTTAATATTATTGTCAAACAATTAAAATGAATACTCAATATACACCTCATAATTAAGCTAATGTTTGATGCCAACTTTATTTAAAGCACTTAACCTTAATGATTAGAGGTATATAATTATTTTTTTATCAAAATACATGTCTTCTTTGTACTTCCTTATTACATATTAAAAAGCCAATGTTACACATAGACAAAATCCCTATTTGTTAAGCCATCTCTTTATTCCATGTTTGAAACATATGTCAAATGTTTTTCACAAATTTTATATAAAATTATCAATCAAAACATTTCCAAAATAGAGAATTCATATATTTTCATAGCCACACATATTTGAGAACACCAATGATAAAGTTTTTCATGTGACCTAAAGATCCCATGTCAAATTTTTTAAAACTTTAGAAAGATGGATTCAACCTTCAAATTTTTTAATTCAGTGCTCCAATTATATAGATCATCCTCTAAATCCATGATATGAGCTCGCCTCCTTAGCTCTTATGCATATATATCCATGTTTATATGACATTTTTGCATATAACAAATTTTAGTATATTTTAACGTTGTTGATACCAAAGACAAACATCAAATTTCAAATATAGATGCACAAAAACAATGGTTTTGATTAATTTTTGCCATAAAACAATAACATTGGCCTAAATTATAAATTTGATTAATTCTTACATCCACAATCATAAAATACAATTCCAATTTCAATAATAATGTTTAATTAGTTGGAACTAAACATTTTTTTATGAAAATGGTTAAACAAACAAATTCCATGGGTTCTCCCTAAGTTGGCAAGAACAATTAAATACTCTGCTTATTCTTTGTTGTTGGGATTTGGAGTTGCTATGTTGATTCACCAAATGCAACAACCAAGTGCCCAACCTTATTAAATTTTTGTTTCCATGATATTAATATTCCCTACTCAATATATTTTTAATTTTTTTTTATGCTCAATAGCTAATGGTAAGAAGATAGTAGCATATGTAATTGTCTGGTTCATTCTATAAATAGGAGAGTCCTTAAGATGCCAAAAAATGAACCTTGGCTTTGAGCAAACGACTCCTTAAGATGTCAATGCAAGACAAAGAAGGCTCTACTTTTATGATATGTCAATGCTTTGGATATAGAGTGAACTTGAGTGTGTTATATTGCTCTTATTATTTAATTTACTATGCACTCTTCTCCAAAAACCATCAGCTAGTGGTGAGGGACAATGCAAGTGCACCTCCTCCATTGTTCTTAGCATTGTAGAATTTGTATTTTTTTCTTACTCAGTTCCAATTGAGCCTGACTGACTTTAGATTGCTCTTCATGGCTCTTTGATTGGGTTAGTTATTATTAAATGATTATTGCACATAAAAAAATGATTTTTAGATAATTACAATTTAGAATAAAACATAGCATGATAGAATGGGAATTGGTGGACAGTTTTAGGGATGGTTCAAATAATATTATGTGGGAATAGGAGTTGATGAAAAAGGGTTGGTAAAGGTAAATGAGTCTATAAGTGAGCCATTGTCAGGGATTGATTGCATGGAGACTATTGTTTCTTCTCACCATTTGTAGTGCCCCTCCATTCTCATCGTAGATGTGCAGGTAGTTTGGTGTTGGAATATGGAGATGAAGGTAAAATATTAGGGATACTTAAAGGTATGTGCTAATGAAGTTAAGCAATTGATGTTGTATATTATAAATTTATGGACTATGAAATTGATTGTATATGAGTTGGCGATTTTCTTACTAATGTGTTTGGGTGAAGGGGACAATGTTGCATTACCCCATTGTGAGTACCCTGTGACACTGTGATTCATTTTCACGGTGTGTTTGTTTATATGGATATGTACATGCACGACTGTTTTGTGTGCTGCAGGTTGCAAGTACTAGGCATCGACTCCACCTGAATTGACAGGTATGAGCATGCCTTGAAACCCAATGGATCAATTGAGCAGAGGTATCAATTGGTCCCCTACCCTAGCCATCATCCTCAAAGAGGGTGAGTATTCAGTCTGATACCTTGTCAATATTGTCAGTTTGTCAGTTTGGTCAATCGATATTGCTTGAGGTCTTGCTTTTTGACCCTGAATAGGGTTTAGGTAATTGATTGGCATTTGGCTTTATTTAATTTAAAATTGTTTGATAAATGTCTTTGGTCATTTTATGAATTAAAATAAATTATTAAGAAAACGGTATACTTTGATAAATAAACATATAAATATAATTAAGTAATAGTCAATAGTAAAATGAATGCTAGAATAAATAAATAATAATATGATAAATAAATAAATGTTATAAGATTGGAGTAAATAATTAATTATAATTTCTAAGTAAATGGAGGTAAATGATTTCACCTATTTGTGTAAATTAGAGATCTATCAAATGATATTGTTATAATTTTTAAATGGAATGCTTTTAATTAATTTTAAAAGTAACAGAAAGATTAATTTAATAAATTTAAAGTTAATTATAAATTGTGAAAAGTCGATTGGTCTCTCGGTAATGAATGACCTCTTTCTTCTGTAAATATTTTGGGATTTTAGAGATGGGATTTGGTTATGTTTTGGGGAGGATTGGATGGGAGAAAGAAAATTTCCTATACAAAGGAGATTGATGGCAGTATGAATGGGAGGATCTGCATGGGGATTGGAGATCTAGCTTTGCCCCATTTCAATTATGCTCCTGTTGTCTAATTTTCCTTCATTTCTCTCCCTCACTCCTCTTCTCTCATTTAAGGTATGGTTCCCTTTCTTGCTTGAGCCTTTCTTTTAATGTAATTACGGTCAGGAAAATAATGAATCTGTTTTATTACTAGATTGTGGTTTCAATGTCTGGATTCTATGGTCTGTTATGTGTAGAGGTGATTGTTACTCTGAATTGCCTTGATGCCAAAATAGGTATTACGTGTTGATGACTCAGTTGCAATTGCTCGTAAATAAAATATTACCTGTTCATTATCTTATGCATAAATCCATTTGGAGTTTATGGAATCATGATTTAAATAGGCGTTGTTGATAATCTTGAACCCTATCCCATCTTAAACGTCCAAAGGATCATTGGCTAGCGTGTCTAAACTATGCATGATAAAGTTCTATATTCTGCAGTAGTTTATCCAACTCCTCAAATGCTTTCTAAACTGATTATGATGCTATTATTCATTTCTAAACTATTGTTCATGTTCAAGTAAACTTGGTTGTTAGCCTTGTATTGTGCAGCTATAAGTAGCATATCCTTTTCATTTGATAGTAATTGTAAAATGAGATGATTGTGTTTTATTTATGGCCGTGCATAAATTATTTTCCCTGAATAGTAATAGCCTTGATGTGTATGCTTTTAAGATATCTAATCTATTCCTTTTAGTTTATAAGAGTTTTTTAACTTGTCAATACTTTATTTGCATTCAAATTAAATGAGTATCATCACTGTTTTATGCATAAAACTGTTTATCGTTCGATTAGAATTCATTATGGTTTCTTTTTATATTCCTTTCTAGTGTTAATGTGCAAAACTCTATGGAATCGATTACTCCATTTGGTATCCCTCTTTATCTCGTAATCTGTATATTTTTGTTGTTTTCTTTTTTGTAGTCCACCTCTTGTCAAGAAAAGGCTTTGTAGATTAATTTCAACTTTCAAATAATGTAATAGGGTAATCAAATAATAGTCTTGGTCATTATGTATAACATTTTGTTCGGGTGCCTTTTACTTTGGGATGTTACATTTAAATGGACCATTTTGGTATATTTATTGACTGTCAAACTTAAAATGTTTATTATGTTTTATTGTTTAAAGTTTTTTTTTTTTAAATTCTTTTTTTTTTAACTTTATTTGAAATTATTGATCTTGGAATTTAATTGTGGTTATGGTTTTATTTATTGAATTGAAGTTATTATTATATCTTTTTATTATCAAATTTAAAATTCAATTGCTGCAGGGAAACCCATGATTTTTGTTAAAAGTAATATATGCAAGTGGAATATATTCTATTATAGGATAGATTAGAAGAGCATTTATCTTGTGGAATTTTCTTGTTTCTATTGTAAGAGGATATTTAATTGTCTCTATTGATATCAATTTTATACCTTGTATAACCCTAGATTAATGTAACATAGTTAACTCCTATTCATTTCATCTTAATTTTTTTTTTCATACTATATTATTAAATCATTGTGGATATAAAAGATTATGATTGAGTAGGGCATGACACCTATATATATCTCTATATGTATATGTATGTTTATATATATTATATTATATTTGGTAAATAGTAAAAGAAGGTTTTGTTCCTTATATGAAATAAATTAGGGAATAGTGAAGAAATAAAAGAAAATGTTATTTAATAACAAATTTTAATTGGTAAGTTATTATTAATTTGAGCATTTAAATTGATATAGGTAAAAGAATTGTGAAGTTAACTAAGTGAGTTGGTTTAGTTTGTAAATAGATAGGTGATTTAATTTGGATGACTTAGGGTAAATATTAAAAGGTTTGGTTTATTCTTTGTAACAAATTAGTAAATAAATGTTTCTCATCTTTATAATTACCTAATTAGTAAAATTGTTATGAAACTTAATTATTTGGAATATTGTTACTAACATTATTTTCAAATATAGTTATGTCGGGCAAATAATCTTTTAATTGAATTATGGGGCTAAGTGAAAATAAGTGATTGAAATAATGCTATATTATTGGGAATATTTGTATAGTTATAATACTATGATTAATTGTTTATATTTAACAATGTGTCTTGGTTATTGGATTAAGTGCTTATGTTGTTGTTAAAGATGGATGTTGTTTGTGTAAGTTTGTTCAAATTTCTATGCCATTGGGAAGTGTGTTTAGTATGTTGGTTTCCAAAGGACTAGGAGGGCGTATATTTGTATGTATGGTCCTTATGATGGTTTAACCTTGGAAGTGGTTTGGCTATATTGTTAGTCTTGTGTATGGTGTGAAATGTAAATCCTAAGGGTGTTACCCTCCTGTCTATATATGGATTCATGAGATTTTGTGATAATATTCTGTTGAAGGGTATGCATATGTGTACTAAGTGAAAAGAAAACCCTAAGTGTTGTACTACCAGTTCATGATGATTGAATTATGACTATGGGATGGGACGTGGGTTCATGTTGTCCTAACTGGTGTTCATGTGTTGTTGATAAGTGTGCAAGATGGACAATGCCTTTCTTGGTGTGTAGGGTTTACTAGTTGCAAGTAGGGGGGGTGGCTCTCAATGGGGGTTGAAACCCAAAGTGGTATCCATGATAACCCATTGAAGGGTTTCTTAATCTAGTGATAACATTAATAATGAATTAGGGGGATGGGTATAATTCACATTACACAAGATAATGATATACCTCACTCATGGATCAAGTGCTTGTTTAGACTTGAGATGAGATGGGAAGGCCTAGAATGGCAAGACCAACTACCTTGTTCTTGTGAAAGGTACGTTGGTTCCACATGAGTTTGTATGGGGGCCGGGGATCGAGAGAGGCTCCAGGATAACCCAAGATGGGGGTCGGGGCCTAGGAAGATCCACTAGGATAACCCATATCAATCTATGTGATGACACTCCTCCCTATTGCATTCTAGCACTCCCTAGTTGTACTTCCTCTTTCTATTGCATGAGTGCTTCTAGAAGAGAAGCAAGTGTTGTAAGTGATGTTGGTGTTGTTAGTAGTGTTGTGTTGGAGTCCATGTATAACCCCTTGCTTATGTTATCGTATTGCTTTCCTGACTGTCTATTGGATGTGGGACTTTGTGTTATCTCCTAGCACAGGGGGTGGACCTCAGGGTTCCACATGGTTGGGAGGTTGGTGCTTTTTCCTCCATTGGGTATTCTTGCTACATGTTTGTGTGCATGGAGGTTGTTCATTGATTTGTGGATTCCAAATCATGTTCCTGTTCGTGAAGGTAACCTTCCATGTAGTTGTATATTGGATTGTATATCAGTTGTATCTGTAGACATCCAAATTTGGACACTTGCATTTGTCCAAATTTATCCCTTTTCGTCTAAATATCTTCTTAGCTGCATTAATTAAGTAATATCGCTATTATTTATTTATTATCCTTAAATTTTGCTAAATCCCTAAGATATTTAGTTAATAGTTAAATACCTTACCTTTTAATCCCACTTTACTCAAAAGAATTAAATAAATAATACATTTATTTAATTCCTCACATGTCACATCCTTCATCACTGTCTTAATCCTAATCCATCTCCTAATCTCATCATTAGGGATGTGCACATGTCTAATCCTTGATTAGGATGTGTCACATCCCCCAACTTTTGCAAGTTGTCTCTTAATCTTCATTAGCCTCTAACTGTCTTCTAATCATTGATTAGTTAGTCCAATCAACATCTTGGTCAACTCTCTCATCTCCCAAGGATTTTTAAATTCCTTTTTGTCTTCCCAAAATGAATTTAAAATTCACTTTTATTCCTCTAAGGAATTTCCTCTTTCCCATGTGATCATTGAGAGGTCACATTAGTCACATGGGTTAGGAACCTTCTATTATAAGCACCTTGTCTTATCCAAGGTAGTTCTTAGCTTCCTTGTCTTATCCTTGAGATACTCCCAATCATGTGAATTTGAATTCACTTTTATTCTTCTAAGGAATCTCATATTCCCCATGTGATCATTGAAAGGTCACATCAGTCACATGGGTTAGGAACCTTCTATTATAAGCACTTTGTCTTATCCAAGGTACTTCTCAGCTCCTTTGTCTTATCATTGGGATACTCCCAATCATTGTGAATTTAAAATTCACTTTTATTCTCCCAAAGTTCTCCTCTTCCCCATGTGAATCTCATGTGTCACATCACTCACATGGGAAGGTACTTTCAAAATACTCGTCCTTCTTCCACATCACTTGTCCTTCATCCACATTATTTGTACCCTTTCCATCTCACCATGTCCTTTGGACACTTCATCCTCCACATGTCAAGATGTGAGGGCTTGTGAATCCTCAACTCACCATATCCCTTCATCTTGGCCATGGTGGCTCAATCTTGACCATTGAATTCTCTAGAGAATTTAATTTCTTCTATGAATACTACCCCATTTTCATGAATTCATACAACTTATGCATTTTAGCACCCTTATGCTCTCAAATTTTTAAGCCATCATATCCTCTTGCATTTTAAAATTTGCACTAGCTCTCATCCTCATTGCACTCACTTTACTCATTGCATTCCCAACATTGCATAGATCATTTTGAATCCATTTCATCCACTTGCCATCAAAAGGAGCACACAAAATCAATAATCCAAGGGTCAACCAAAGATCAATTCAAGACAAGGTAAAATCTTCTCTTTTCATCTTTATTTTGTTTTGAATTCAACTAGGCTAATCTTGAGGTGTTAGTGTTCTTTTCCTTTCTTTTTGTATCTTGTTTTGCATCTTTTAGAGTAGGTTAAGATCACTTGTTCACATTTCTGGCACGCCTGATGGGACCCACAAGCAGGTTCCTATCTTTTACATTTTCTGTTGTTTAAGTTTTTGTAGGTTCAGGTTGTAGACATGCGACTCCACTCAAGAAAAAGGCGACCCCACGCATAGTTGGGTGAACCTGCCCTTGCAGAGGGGTGAACTTGCCCTAAGCCGGGAAAACCTACCATCAACAGAGGTGAACCTACCCTGTAGAGTCGCCCTTCTGAGCACCAAACCCCCTATTTTCTCACTATTTTCAGTAGTTGGGTGAACATGTCCTCAAAAGGGTGAACCTGCCCTTAGAGGGGTGAACCTACCCAAAATAGGGGCTTCTGCAAGGTAAAACAATAGTTTACAACTCAATTTTTGTCTTTTTCTTCATTGTTTTCTACAAAGGGGCGAACCTGCCCCAGACAAGGGTGAACTTTCCCATACAAAGCTTTTCGTGAGGTAAAATAGTCATTTTAGCTTTGTTTTTTATTCCATTTTTTATCGTTTTCAAATTCTAACCCCCTAACATCATTTGTTTGTGAGTGTGTTTATGTTTTTGCTGATAGTTGTGCAATTTATTCATGCTTGACGAAGAACGAAGATCAAAACAACTAACATTTTTCTTGCAGGATGATTGTTTATCTAGTTTGTTTATCGTTTTCCTTATTGTTTCCATTGATTAATCTAGGCACATAGTCTAATTAGGGGGAGTCAACTTATTTATTGTCACGTTTGTAAGTCCATTGTGTCACCCAAGGGGGCACTACTTCATTCACGCTTTCCCCTTGCACTTCGTATGATCCTGCGGAGTAGCCGAAAATGATTAGTGCTCTCTTTCTAGCGAGACCTACTTGGGGATTTCATCACCCCAAGGGATGATTCCAACCATGCATACCAGCAGGGTATACAAAGGGGGGAGAGTCAAATTTGTACCCCAATCCAGTCATGTCGTGTCTGGCGGAGCGTCAAAGCTAGGGTGATACCTAGATATATGTGAAGAGTTGGTCTGAGCCCTTCAGTATCTCGTTGGGTTTCTGACTCACGCCTGTGACAGATTGGTGTTCATGGTTGTGCCTCACATATCGAAAGTATATCAAGGACTCCCTAGACACCTTGTTCATCCTAGATTAAGGACTATGTTGGCCATACCCCTCATCACTAATCTTAGGATTGTGCTGTCTGTACTATCTTTTTTGTGCAAAACCAGTGTGTTTCTTATCGTTTGCTGGTTGTTTGTAGTGTTTTTAGTCCTTTTCCATAGCCATTTTCAACTGAATTGAGTCTAAGTTAGCTAATAGAGGCGACCTTTCCCTCAAACTTGGGTGAACTTACCCTCAATAGGGGCGAACCTGCCCTCTGTCTTAGTCATTTTGGAGCCTATTTTTGTCAAAATTGTCAATCTTTTAACTAAATAGGCAAACTTTCCCTTAACTTGGGTGAACTTGCCCAAACTTGGGTGAACCTACCCTCCAAACAACCTTTTTCACCTTCTGTTCAACCATTCTGAGCACTCGTTTGCTCGTTTTGAGTACTTATTTGCTCGTTTCAAGCAGTCATCTCCTAGTTCCAAACATTCTTTCATCATATTGAGCAATCATCCCCTCATTCAGAGCAGTCACACCCTCATTCCGAGTGCCTATTTACTTGATTTGAGCATATATTTCTGCCTATTTTCACTAAATAGGAAAACTTGACCTATACTTGGGTGAACCTGCCCCTTAGATTGGGCGAACCTACCCTTAACTTGGGAAAACCTACCCTAATTTGGGGAAAAATTTCCCCAACTTGGGAAAACCTGCTCCAAATAGTGATTTTCACCCTCCATTCAGTCATTTTGAGCACCCGTTCACCCGTTTGCTTGTTCCGAGTATCCATTAGCCAGTTTTGAGCATTCATCTCTCTGTTTCGAACACTCGTTCCCTATCCCCAACATTCGTCTCCTTGATCCAAACATTTATCTCCTCATTCTAAGCACTCGTTTACCTGATCCGAGCACCCATCTTCTACTTATCTTTCACCAACAGGTGAACTTGACCTAAACATTGGGTGAACTTGCCCTTTGTTTGGGTGAAATTTCCCTTAGTTTGGGTGAACTTTCCCTACTTTGGGTGAACCTGCCCTAACTTGGGCAAACCTACCCTCCAAACAACCCTTTTACCCCTCGTTCAGTTATTTTGAGCACCTGTTTTCCTATTTTGATCCTTCGTCCCCTTGTTTTGAGTACCCGTTTACTCATTTCGGGCCTTCATCTCCTCATTACAAGCACCCATTCCTCATTTTGAGCAGGAATCCCCTCATTCAAAGTAGTCACCCCCTCATTTTGAGCATCTGTTTGCCTGTTTCGAGCATCTGTTTCCCACCTCTCATTAAATAGGTAAACTTGCCCTTAGATTGGGAAAACCTACCCTTACCATTGGGTGAACCTGCCCTAGTTTGGGCGAACTTGCCCTAACTTAGGCAAACTTTCCCTAACTTGGGTGAACCTGCCCCTCAAACAACTAATTTCACCTTCATTCGTCTTCCCGCCATCGTCATTTCCGTTCATCAACATTTTCTGTAAGTCATTGTTTCATCGACCAAACCACATATGTGCTTCTTAGAACATAATTAGAGTTCATATCTATCACCAAATCATCCATCCCAATCATCTAAACTTCGTTTCAGGGGTTTTGATTTTTATGCAAAAACTTCTGGAGGCCATAACTTTTGACTTGGGTGTCTGTGTGGGTTGAAATTTAATGAGTGGTTGCATTATGAGGTGGCATGTGAATTCCCAACCGACACGTAGTTGGTTGGCCCCCGTTTTGACTCATTTTCAGGGCTTCAAACTTTTAGTTTGACCCTCAAAATTGCAATTTAGTATTTTTTTCAATTTTTGAAAAATCATTTTAGTTAATAACTCAGAATGCATGTCTCAGATCTAGGATGTTAGTTGGCAATTCATCTTACCTTGGTTTTAGGAAGTTTTTGGGAAAAAATTGGACTCTCAAAGGTATGCCTGTGAAGTTTCTTAAAATGGCAAAATTTGACAATTTTTGAAAACTGCCAAATGTGGAAAAATTTGATTGTCAACATTTTACGTCCTCTAGTTAAACCCTTGAACTTGGTTTAGAATCAATCCTATCATGTCCTCTAATCCAATCCCAATCTAAGCTTTGGTCCATCTGCATTCTCCCAAGGTCATTTGTTCATCATCTGAATCATATAGGCACATCACTCGAAAGCATCTCTAGGTTACACATCCCTCATCGTTTGAAGTTATTATCCAAATTGACCTAGGTTTCTGAATCTAATTGTCATCATCAACATCTACTTAGGATTGTCATCCGTCCTAAGTCATCGTCGACCCAATCAATCCGCTTTCAATCTCAAGGTGGATTCAGTGTCGCAATCATCCATTCATCCTTTAATCCGATCAATCAGTATCCTAAGTCACCTAGAGTAATCTCTGAACTTGGTTTAGAATCCCTTTCATCATCCTATTTGATCCATTATTTGATCTTATCAATCGTCTCATCGATCGATCTTATCCAATCTAATCCAATCACATCCCTATCCAATCGCCTTCGACCTAATCAATCTGCTTCCATCTCGAGGTAGATTCGGTGTCATAATCATCCTTTGATAATCAATTCCTGCAGACACTAAAAAATGTCCTAAGTCCGCGAGCGTCATTTTTCTTGGTCGTTGTCCTTCGATAATTGAATAAATTTAATTATTCAATTAAGTTTGACTGCATTCCTCTATTAATTAAATAATTTTTAATTAATTAATTAATTCACCTTCTCATCTTTATTCTATCTTGATCAATTAAAATTATTTAATTGCGTCAATAATATATCCCTTTCTTCAATAATTAAATAAATCATTTTTTTATTTGACCTTTTATTCTTCTATAATTAAATAATTGTCAAAATTATTTAATTGTGTTTCATTCCTCTCTTTGGATAAATAATTCAAATTACACTATCCGTGCCCACTTCCACCTCCCTCCCCATTTAATTAAATGCTCCTTTTGTTTATATTTTACCTAAAATAAATAATTTGGATAAATTATTTATTTGCTACCAAGTTGTCATTTTCCATTTTGAATAGTCAATAGCCACTGTAAAATAAATTATTTATGCACCCCTACCTAGTCAAAGATGTTCTCTATCCTAACCTCTGCTATAACATTTGTATTTTGTTTGCGGCTTGTATGTCTCCTGCATGTCTATTTATAGGCCATAAGTAGCCATCGACGCCATGACTCTTCCATGAATGATATATTCTTGGTGCATCAATTCTGGACCATTGATCTTGCATCTTTTCTGAGACTTAATCTCAACCATCCATTTCGTAACATCCCTCTCATGAATTCCCATCCATTGATCTTGGAATCTTTCTAGAAGATTAATCTCAACTGTCCATTCGAATGGTTGTCTATAAAAGCAACCTTCCTTCTCCATTTCCTTCTGTTTCTAATGCCTAATTATCTCCAACTTTCTCACAATTATCATTTACATGTGTGCTGGTACGTTGCTCTAACAACAACTGAGGGCAAAGCTGCATAACAGTGAGAGCAAGAGAAAGAACCAACCATAATGGGGAGGATTTCTTTGTATGCCGTACATTTGATTCTCTTCCATTATTTTAAAGTTTCCTTTGTCAAGTGTGGTTTAATAGCTTAGTAGTGTTGGTTGTCACTTTATCTATGCTATTTTATTTCTAACCCCATCTTAAGGATTCTAGTAAACCTGGGATGTGAACCCAAGATTTTGTAGAGAGAAATTTAGGTTTTCTTGTTTATTTCCTTTTTGTTCTCACAGTTACAAACCAAGAATTCACAAATCTAGTCATCTCTTTTGAGCACAAAAAAAATGGACGTATAAAATATTTTAAAACGTTTTCTGGGTTTTGTAGAACTTATTCTTAGCTTTTTGAAACATTAAACAGTTTGAAATTTTGTTAAGATTTGAGAAAGTTATGGGTGTTTTAGTGATCACAACTTTTTAAGATTTAGTTATTAAGACCCAAATTTTCTTTTGTTTATAGCGTTTTTGTTTTGTAGGATTTTGCAAAACATTTTCTGGGTTTTGAAGTTTTATGTCTTAGCTTTCCATAGATATTTACGATTTAAAATTTGGTTTAGTTTTGAGAAAGTTATCACTATTTTTAGTTTGTTGTTTTCATTCAAGTTTTTTTTGGTTTACTATAGTGTGTGGCTTTGGAATGGGGCTCCCAAAAATTGTTTCTTTTGGAGCAACAAAAAAATTGAGCTCTTAGTTTTTAGTTTTCTTTGATTTATTTTTCTTAGTTTAATTTAAGTCTCTTCATTTTCTAGTTTAGTTATTTGTTGACTTTTAAGTTTTAGTTTGGTTTTTAATCTCTTGCTCTAACTTAGTTTTTTGCAGCTTTCTCGTTGGTCCAAGACATTTATGAAACTACTAATTTGTGGTTTTTTAGCTCCGTTAGTCGAAGACTCATTTCTTAAACAATGTGTTTGTGATTTCTAGTTTAGGAACACTTCTTTTGGTGCATTAAAATGAACATGTGCTTAATTTTGTCTGACTGTGCTTGAAGGTGGTAGGTGATTATGCTCTCACCTTGTGAAAACTAGGTGATCAGAAAACCAGACCCACCTTATTTTTTGTCACCCTCAAGACTTAGTAATCAAGTCCTCTCCTTATGCTTTCTGCATCTTGGGTGTGTGGTGAGAAACGTCTCCCGGACCTGTAACTTGGGCCTCGCTTCTAGGGAAAGTACTCACCTGTGGACTACTCGTAATTTGGCACCCCTCGAACTGAAATTCCCACTGTATAAAAGTGGATTCTTGGAAATCCCAAGAATCACGCATATGGTTCTGACGAGATGGATTCAAAAGGAGACTCTCGCTGCATGGATCATGCCCTATGAATGGAATACCTATACTAAACATCTTTTGTTTTAGAGGCCAACCATTCTTCAACCATTGCTTGGTATAGTGCAGGGTATAGTATCATGCTCGAAGACACTCACTACTGATCCCCTTGAGTAGAGATAGCAGTTCTTGGGAAGTCACTACCCAAGAATTCGAAGTTGGTGTGCTCGAATGACGTTAATGAGCCATGGAGGGGAGCCGATGCCACCAAACTTCTAAGCTATCCACTTTCAAGAAGGAAAGGTGTTTAGCACCAATCTGAGGTATATCGGTGGGCTATATCAAGTATACAAACCCTTAGCCTATTGGCCTATTAGGATTGTGCTTGTCTCATGTGCATTTACATACACCAAAACATCATGCTTGTCAAGTGTTTTCTGAATTTTCAAACAGTATTCACCACATTCACAAATATGAACACAAACAATTGACCTCAAACAAACATCACACCTAGAAACTTGCAACATCTCAAACTTTGCAAACCTTAAAAGGTCCAACAACAAAAACATCCCATGTGAACCTATCACTTAGATTTCTTGGGGTCATCATCCTTCAGTTTTGATCTTTCAATCCTTGCATTCCACCTAGTCCTTGCATATTTATGGTCCTTACATATTCATATCCCTTTCATCCTAGTTCTTGCATGTTCCTAGTCTTCTATACATAGGTCCCATTACATAGTTCTTGCATACATATACCATTCCACCTAGTTCTTTCATGTTCAACCCCTTTTGCATATCAAGACCATCTCACCTAACCTTTGCATGTTCTAAGAATTTAGCCCTTTGCATATTCATCATCGATCAAATAAAACCTTTAGCTTGCACTTAGGCTACTCTTCCTAGGTCTTGAAATCAAACTATTGGCTATCTATCACCTGCATCACTTGAGGTTCACCATCCTTGAGTTAGGGAAACATACCATTATCCTTGAGTAAGGCAATCCTTTTGGAGTACATCATCTCCTACATACCCTCTCTTGATTATGGGTTCTTGTGTCTATCCATTATAACACAAGTAAAGCCTTTACATCATAACCAACTTTGGACCTAGAGTTGCCTTTTAGCTTTTGCATTCTTAGCTTGTCATATCATACCATACCATTTTCATCTCCCATCTTAGAATCATATCCTTTTCATTTGCATCCTATTCTTAGGTCTCATACATTACCTTGGATTGAAAATAATAACAAAACACCTATGACCCCTAGAACAAGAGAAAAAATGTTTCAAGAAGAAGGCAACCCTTGGGGAAAAGACTTTGATGGGGATGATCACATTAGTGTTGCAACTAGTGAAACAAGTGAAACCGATAGTGAAGAAATAACACAATCCACCATAAATGAAGCTCTTAACGATAATAGGTTCACTAAACTTCTTACAGAGGTGGTCAAACGTAACCCACAACAATACTTCAAGGCCCTTGCTGATGAAGGAATCAAAATGCCTCTTGATTTTGACATATCATTACTCACAATGAATGACCAACTTAAATCTAGTGAATATAAGAATCCCAAAACAAACAACGATGGTAGGATCAAAGATCATAGACCCTTTTATCTACAACCTGGTTACAAGCAATCTTCAAAGACATCGAAACCTAAACCTACAAACGATCCTATTTTGGATGAGCTTAGAACATTAAGACAAGAATTGGATACTCTCAAGAACAGTAAAACATCGACTCACAAGTTCTGCATTGAAGACATGTCCTTATCCCTTCGATCCAAGCATACCAATGCCACCTTTTCCTAACCATTGGGACATACCAAAACTTGACAAATATAATGGAAAAGGAGATCCTAAGAACCACTTAAGACAATTTTGTGCCACTACCATGGAATTTGCAGTTGATGAAACATACCTTATGAGATTATTTCCTCACAGTCTCGGAGGAGAAGCTATGGAATGGTTTTCACGATTAGCCCCGACCATCAAATCTTTTCAAGAATTGGCTAAATTTTTTTTTCTCCAATTATAGTTTCAATTGTGACCTTAAAGTGACCATGACACACCTTTTCAACACCAAACAAAAACAAGGTGAATCTTTTGTGTCATTTTTACAAAGATGGAGACATTTAACAAAACGATTGCATTATTCCATTCCTGATCAAGAATTGGTTGACCTCTTTTGTCAAAATCTGAACAAAGAAATCGGAAGGGAACTTTGCCTCAAATGCTTGGATTCCTTTGATGAAGCCATAAAAATGGGATTTCGAATTGAACAAACCCTCATCGATGATGGAACTATTAAACTTAATAATGATAGAGATCAAAAATTGAATTCAAACAACAAGACCCCTTTTTGGGTTAAGAACAAGAATGTAGTCAATGATGGAGTTGTCGATGCAAAAATAACTAAAACATCATCACCTGTTTACAATCTCAAATGTCCATCTTTAGATAAAGGAAAAGAAAAACAGAGAAGTTTCCCTAAACAAAATTTTACACCATTGGGACAATCACTTGAATCTGCATTAAAAGAACTTCTTGAAACCAATATTATAACATTACTTGAAATCAAGGAATATAATCCACAAGTCAAACCCCCATGGTGGAATGAAGATCACTTTTGCGACTATCATAGACACAAAGGACATAAGACAAATAGCTGCAATAAACTTTGACATTTAATACAAGACCTTATTGATAACGGTAAGATAGCAATTGACAGACACACTCCTTCTAGTAACTCTGATTGTGAGGTGTTTAAAAACCATTTCCCTAAGCATGAAAAGGATAAAGGAAAGGATCTTGAATTTGGTGATGGTATAAACTATACTACTGCTAAGTATGATTATACCATACATAACATCAGTGAGGTTGATAATCATGTCAACACTTTCATCATAAAAGGAAAAGAACCTGATTGCAAGGTTACTACCCGCAAAGGCACTGTTACCCTTAAAGGTCCTAATGCAAAACCTACTACACCCTCTTCGCAATACAACCTCATAGAGCACTTAGGAAAAACACCCGCACAAATTTCTATACTCGAGCTGCTACGCCTATCTCCTGAGCATAAAGCTATATTAGATAAAGCGCTTGCTACTGCTACAGTGCCTACATACCTACATGTAGATCAATTCCAAGCTATGGTGGGACACATCACCTCTCCCCATACTCTCACTTTTACAGAAAATGATGATTTATCCCTTTGAAAACTACATAACACAACTTTACACATTGATGTCCTCATCCATAATGTTAAGATCAAGCAAGTTTTGATAGATGGAGGAGTAGGCCTTAATATTTGTACTAAAAAATTGATCACAAAATTAGGGTTCTCTGAAAATGCAGTTGATCCAAGTAAAAAGATTACCATAAAGGCTTATGATGAAGAGGAAATCTCATCTAAAGGATCGGTTACTCTACCAATTAGAATTGGCCTTGCGGTAAAGGATGTGGTTTGCCAAGTCCTTGATCTCCCACTGTCCTATAATATCCTCCTTGGAAGACCTTGGATTCATGCAATGCAAGCAGTACCTTCTACATACCACCAGTGCATTAAATTCCCCCACAATGGTGTTGAAATCACCATACGAAGAGATCCAAACCCTTTCATGTATTGCCATAATCTAAGCCCTAAAACTGAAATCAAAATCCCAAGCAATTGTGAAGCATTTCCTTCCCAAGGATATGTTGATCCTGAGTCCTTAAAAGCATCTTCCTCAAAATCTAATGCAGTCGAGATCAAAATACAAGTAAAAGAACAAGGAGTGGGAGAATATACCTTGAATCATGCTCTTTGCATTGGAAAACTACCTTTATCTCCTCACACCTATGGCAAACCACAAATGACTAAGACCACATCATATGGAAATACTACAATTATTTTTAAATCAACTACTTTCAAAAAATGGGGAGCCCTTTATAATGAAACAGAAGAAGCTGATCTCCTAAAATGGTTATACAAAGATGAAGATACAAAAAAAGAACAGACTGAAATAAAGATACCTGTTGAACAATATGGTAAAGGATTTGATATTATGAAACAAATGGGATATGATGGCAAAAGTCCTCTCGGCTTACAAAAACAAGGTATCTTGGAACCAATACAACCTACTCGTACGCAAAAAGTCCCTGGTTTAGGATATGATGCGCATAAAGATAAGACCTTGAGTACCGCGTGTGCTTCAAGTAAGGAAGTAGAGTCCTCTAATGCTACACAAACAAATGAGGAAAGTGCCATCGATGACTTCATTGACATTTATGACTATGATAGTGTCCCTACCCCTAAAATTGATCATAATATTTGTACCCTTGAATCCATTCAAAATCTTGACTCGAGTCATGATTCTTTACCCTTGGTTCACCCTGAACTCATTGATTTCGATCAGAAGGGACCACCACAACTGGATGTATTTGAAAATGATGAGGTAATCATAAAATTTCTAGGAGCATGAGAAGGCACACCTCTTGAGGATCATAAAGTAGGATTCATCATAGAACTCAACTGTGTGGCTTATTTTGGGGGGAGTGCCAAGCCTTTTAGTCGCAAAATTATTGAAAATATAAATAGGTCTTCTAGTGAAAACTGCTCTGCGGCAATATTAGACCTAGCAAAAGTAAAAATAAAGGATGTATCCAAGGGTGAAAACCTCTTTGAGGCACCCGAGGATGGAGGGATTGACACACTTCCCTTAGCAGTATATCATGAAAAATCATCTATGTTGGTGGAGAAGATAGTACCAACAAATCTGGGCACAGAAGAAAAACCAAAGATAATTCATTTAGCATAATCATTAACACCTGAAGAGAGAATAGAGCATATGCAGTTCTACAAGGAAAGACAAGTTAACTTTGCATTTTCCTATGCAAATATGCTAGGACTTGATCCAGATCTAGTAATGCATCACTTGTCTTTGCCACTGGGGGAAAAACCTGTAAAACAAAAGTTGAGAAAAATGCACCCACACATTGCTCTATTGGTAAAAGCTGAATTACAAAAGTTGCTAGATGTGGGATTTATCAGACCTGTTGACTATGCTGATTGGATTTCAAATTTAGTACTAGTTTCAAAGCCTGATGGGGGCATCCGAGCTTGCACAAATTTTAGAGATTTAATCAAATCTTTTCCTAAGGATGACTTTCCACTTCCAAACATTGACATGATAGTGGATTTGACAGCAGGGCACAAAATGTTATCCCTCATGGATGGTTTCTCAGGCTACAATCAGATTAAAATTGCTCCTGAAGATTAAATTAAGACATCATTCACTTGTCCTTGGGGAACCTTCTGTTGGAATGTCATGCCCTTTGGGTTGAAGAACGCCGGAGCTACCTACCAACGTGCAATGACCACTATCTTTCATGACATGATGCATAACTATTTGGAAGACTATGTAGATGATTTGTTGGGAAAATCCTACACCAGAGAGGGACATCTAAAGATTATGGATAAAATTTTCACAAGATTAGAACAATACAAGGTTTGATTGAATCCAAAGAAATGTGCCTTTGGGGTAACCTCTGGTAAAATCCTTGGATACATTGTATCATCTAAAGGAATTGAAGTTGATCCTGCAAAAATAAAGGCTATACTTGAAATGCCTCCGCCTAAGAATATCAGACAGTTGAGATCATTACAAGGAAAACTTCAGTCTATCCGTCATTTTATAGCACAACTTGTAGATAAATGTCAACCCTTCAACATTTGTTACACAAGAATGTTTCATTTAGATGGGACGACAAGTGTGAAAAAGCTTTTCAGAAAATCAAAGAATATATGATGACACCACTAGTATTAGTACCTCCTATAGATGACAAGCCTTTACTTCTATATATATCCACAACCACCACAGCACTGGGGGTACTTTTGGCACAACATGACTTTTAAGGAAAGGAATGTGCAATCTATTACATCAGTCGTACTCTAGTGGGATACGAGCTCAATTATAGTCTTATTGAAAGAGCATGCCTTGCTATAGTTTTTGCATCATAGAAGTTGAGACATTACATGCTTACACACTAGACAAAGCTCATTGCAAAAATTGATCCTCTTAAGTACCTCTTGAACAAAGCAACACTCACAGGATGATTAGCTAAATGGGTGATGATTCTTAGTGAGTTTGATATTGAGTACATAGAAAGAAAAGCAATCAAAGGACAAGCTATCGCAGATCAACTCGCCGATGCTCCTATGACAACTAATCATCCTCTTATTACAGAGTTTCCTGATGAATCAATCTTCAACATGGAATCTACACATCTGTGGACTTTATATTTTGATGGCTCCTTCACACAAGGTGGTTCTGGCACTGGAATTCTCTTTGTCACTCCACAAGGGGATTGTATACCTAAAGCTTATAAGATACAGTTTCCATGTACCAACAATATTGCAGAATATGAGGCATTACTTTCAGGGCTCCGTATAGTTGTGCAATGGAAGATCCTTGAGTTGCATGTTCTTGGTGACTCTCAGCTAGTGATCAGACAAGTTAATGATGACTATAAAACAAAAGATGAAAAATTGATGCCTTACAAGAGAATGGTGGATGACTTCAAGGCCTATTTCACATCAATCTCTTTTGAGCAGATTCCCTGAGATAACAATAGAGCTGCTGATGCAATGGCAACAATTGGTTCACTTGTAGAAATGCCAAGTAATGCCACTTACTGTGAGTTCCTAGTAGAACCTCTTTTAGAACCTGCTTACAATATACCACAATCTGAAATGATTTGTCTCATTGTTGGTCCTAATTCCCAATGGTATGGGGATATTTATACCTATCTTCGAGATAACACCTTCCATCAAACTATCCCAATAATCCCGTAAAACCTTTATCCGTCAAGCCTCCCGCTATGATCTTAGCCGATACCCTTTACCGCCGAGGTCTTGATGGTGGTTTACTTAGATAGTCTTGAGCATGATGAGGTCAAAACTGCTTTAGAAGAAGTACATGAAGGTATATGTGGGGCACATTCTAGCGGTCCTACCTTAGCCAAGAAACTCTTGCGTATGGGTTATTATTGGCCTATAGTGGAAAATGATGCCTATCAGTTTGTTAAAAAATGCAAGCAGTGTCAATCCATGCAGACTTGATACATGCTCCTGCACAGGAATTGTAGTCTCTTGCTACACCATGTTCCTTTTATTAGTGGGGACTCGATCTCATGGGCAAGGTCCATCCACCTTCATCCAATGGTCATAAGTTCATTCTCATTGCCACTAACTATTTCATGAAATGGATTGAAGTTGTTCCTCTCACTCATATCACTAGAAAATAAATAGCCACCTTCCTACTGAACTACATCATCTGTCGTTATGGCGTTCCTCTATCCATCATCACAGATAATGGTCGTCCATTCAAAAATTAGGATGATCATGAACTCTGTGAGAAATTCCATATACAACATTTTTCCACACTTTACTATCCTCAAGGTAACAACCAGGCTGAGGCTTCTAATAAAACCATTCTCAAAATTTTTAAAAAGACAGTCAATGAAGCTGGTTGAGAATGGCATATTCAATTGAATCCTGCACTGTGGGCTTATCACACGAGTGTCCGCACTCCCACAGGTGCTACCCCATATGCCCTTGTCTATGGATCTGAAGCCATCTTTCCCATCGAGGTCGAGTTACCCTCTTTGCGTGTCTCTTTGCACAATCAAATCAATGATGAAGAATACCGAGTTTCCCGTTTACAGGAGTTGGAACTATTGGATGAACAAAGACAAACTGCTTTCAATCATCTTAGAGCATACCAGCAACAGATGTGTCAAAGTTATAATCAGAAAGTGAAACCACATACATTTGAGGTTGGGGATCTTATTCTTCGTGAAAATCCTCACACTCAACAAGATAGAGAAAAGAAGGGTAAATTTGAGCCTAACTGGTTGGGTCCATACGTTATCACTACTGTGTATGGATCTGGGGCATACTAGTTATCTACTCTGGAAGGTGAATTGCTTAGTGATCCCATCAACAGTATGCACATTCGCAAGTTTTATACCTAAATGCTTTAGAAAATACAAAAAAAAGAGAAAAAAAGTCCTAAAAAAAAAAATACAAAAAAAAGGAAAAAAAGTCCTGAGAAAAATACAAAAAAAGGGAAAAAGTCCTTAAAAAAAAAACAAAAAAAGAAAAGAAAAAAAGAAGAGAGAAATCCATTCATTCAATGGTGAAAACCACTTCGGTGGTGCCTTGAGCAAGTACCATGGTGAAAACTGAAAAAATCGGCGCCATGTGTAGAGGCTTTGCTCCTCTTTCCTTTGGAGCTCTACTTGTTATTTTCATTCCTTTTTCATTCATCCTCCACTTCATAATGACCTTTTCACACTCACCATGGCTTGTGAATTGTTCGGCATTCCCCTCGCTTGCTCGCTTTGCCACGCATACTAGGTTGGTTATATCCCTCACTGGGGCATCTCCTTAACCTTAGCTGTGGGTTAAGATACTGAGCATCTCGTGGTTAGATAAACTACCCTCTTTGTCTGTCTGCTCGTTTATTTCCATCATAAAATGTCCTGAAATAATCCAATTTTTTTTTCATAAAATGTCTTGAAAAAGAAAATAAAAAATCATAAAATGTCTTGAAAAAATCTAAAAAAATCATAAAATGTCTTGAAAAACTCCAAAAAAAATCATAAAATGTCCTGAAAAACTCCAAAAAAATCAAATATTCCAAAAATCCCAAAAAAATAAAAATTCCAAAAAACGGTGACACTTTCAGATCACCACACAGCTTTGAACTTCAACAAAATCAAAACATGCAAGTGTTGACAATCAAACAAACATTATAACATATATATCAATCCACCTTTCAAATCCAACCAAACACATAAACTGTAACGAGAATCATTTTTACATTGAAGCAGGACTCCTGTTTATTTGTTGATATTTTCTTATTTTATGGTTTTATCTCTGGTGACATGTCTTTTAGCTTCTTCAGGATGTCTTTGACTAGAGAGGCAAGGATGGGGCATGTTCATTTGTTTGTTGTTTGCAGATTGTTTCTTATTCACAAGATGACTCGTCTTAGGACATGGTTGTCTAAAACCATCGAGGACCTATGAGTCTAATGTGGATGAGAGCATTCCTTGTCTAATAGTGTCTTCCATGTAATAAGTATTCAGGTCATCTAAAGTTCTTATACCTAGATGCTTATACTTCAATACTAAATAAAAATGCAAACAGTATTCAGGTCGTCTAGATGTTCATGTTATCTAGACGCTTATACTAATTTGCGACATAATAAGCCCGATGATGATAAAAGCACTTAAATGGTACAAGAGGCTTCATCACCTTCATTATCTTCCATCTTGCATTTCATTTTCTTCATCTTTCTTGTCGTAGAGAAATCAATCAATTGCTTAACTCACTGATATATGTCTCTTGAATCAAATCTCAAATCAATCAACCTGCTTCTTGAAATTTCATGTTCCCTTAATCACTCAGTCAATCCATCATTGTAGCACCTTGTCTTGCGTAAGCATAATTCTTGATCAACTTAATTAGCTCAATTAGCTTCATCAACTCATCAACTTGGCTATACTGATAATTTCCATCAATTGTTTAGTTATGCCCATCAACTTTGCATTTTCATCAAAATGTACATCACTGCTTTATCACTTGCGCAATATCAGGTATCTAATCACTTTCTAGACATCTATCGAGAGATTAATATTCTTACAATTTGTTCGATCAATCTCTCGAGGGGGCATATCATTCTTATCATAATCCTTACCAAGATATCTTTGGGGCATGTATCAGTTGATCAATCTTTTTCTTTGAAACAATGCGACAAGCTGCATTGTCTCAAAGAGGGGCAAAATGTAGACACTAAAAAATGTCCTAAGTCCATGAGCGTCATTTTTCTTGGTCATTGTCCTTCAATAATTGAATAACTTTAATTATTCAATTAAGTTTGACCACATTCCTCTATTAATTAAATAATTTTTAATTAATTAATTAATTCACCTTCTCATCTTTATTCTATCCTGATCAATTAAAATTATTTAATTGTCACTAATATATCCCTTTCTTCAATAATTAAATAAATCATTTTTTTATTAGACCTTTTATTCTTCTATAATTAAATAAGTGTCAAAATTATTTAATTGTGTTTCATTCCTCTCTTTTGGATAAATAATTCAAATTAATTATCTAGGTCTAATTTCCACCTCCCCATTTAATTAAATGCTCCTTTTGTCATTTTATCTAAATAAATAATTTGGATAAATTATTTATTTGCCACTTGTCATTCCTCCATTTTGAATAAATAATTTAAAATAAATTATTTATGCACCTCCACCTAGTCAAAGATGCTCTATCCTAATCCCCTGTCATAACATTCATTTCTGTCATAGCCTGCATGTCTTGCATGTCTGTCATAGTTGTCAGGCGTCATAGCCGTCAGCGTCATAGCTTTTCCATGCATGGCATATTCTTGGTGCATCAATTCTGGACCGTTGATCTTGGCATCTTTTCTGAGACTTAATCTCAACCATGCATTTCGTAACATCTCTCTCATGCATTCTCATCCATTGATCTTGGAATCTTTCTAGAAGATTAATCTCAACTGTCCATTCGAATGGTTGTCTATAAAAACAACCTTCCTTCTCCATTTTCAGCTTAACAGATAATTATCTCCAACTTTCTTGCTACCATTTACAGGTTTTGCACAAGTGTTTCAACAAATATGAGGGAAAAGTTGCATAACAAGAAGGAGAGCAAGAGAAAGAATCAACCATAATGGGGAGTGATTTCTTTTATATTTTGCATTTTTGATTCTCTCCATTATTTGTTTTCTCTTGTTGGATGTGGTTTAATAGATTAGTAGTGTTGGCTGTCACTTTATCTATGCTATTTTATTTCTAACCCCATCTTACAATTCCAATCATCAAAATCAATCCCATCACATCATCCAAATCTGATATTCTAAGAAGATTAAAGAGATGATGATAAGAAATTGGATGGATAGGGGAGGGAGATTGATGAAGGATGAATGTATGGGGGAGTATTTTTGATAGATGAGAGGATGGAATGGGAGATGAAATGCAATCCTAATGAAATTTTCCACTTTCAGAGCACTGATTTTTGCTATAGCATAAGACACAAGACGCCAGGGTATGAAGAACCAAGGGCTATTCGTGTCTAATGTATAAAACAAACACAACATACAAGAAGACTATCCCAACACCTCAAAGTCACGAAGACCTTGGCCGGGCCAAGCATTGGGATAGCCACAAGCACAAAAGGATGCCCCAACGTAACACAAGACCTTAGGGGTCTTGGTGGGTACTACATGGGACAACCTAGAAGACAACAACAAAGCAAAAAGATCAGGATATGCCATTATGTTTACTAGTCAAAGCACACCATGATATGATGGATCAAGGCGACCATGACAAGTGATGATAGGGAGCTCAAATGATAAACAAAAGCCAAAAATATCAAAAGATCACAATCAATTTCAAATGTCCTTTTCCATAGGATCAAGGGGATGGATGGAATTGATGAGGTCTATTAGGAAGGATGCATCTTGTTGAGACCAAAGATAGATATTAAACTAAAAGATCGAGAGGACGTGTGATATTCAAAACCGATTGGATCTCATGATACGAGTGGATCTCATTTGCTAAGAACTAGTTGGATAAGGGCATACTTGATGACATGACACGAGAAATGAGACACGAGACACAAGATTGACTACCCTAATGACCTAGGGGCTCGAGGGATGATCATAGATTAGCCTTGCCTACGTGAAAGCGCAGAGCCCTCGTAGTTCAATAAAAGACTAACAACTGACCATGGATAAAAGTGGAAAGAGGGCAATGGAGACCTTGATGGATGACCAAGATAGGATAGACAAAAGACCTGGGAGCAGATGAAATGATCAACCTTGCCTACGTGAAAGCACAGGGGCAACATAGTTCAACCAAAGACCAAAGATAAATGATGGATAAAGGATGATGCTATAACCATGATAGTGGATAAAAAGATTGGATTGAAACGATGAGACAAGATGGACCTGCGGATAAGATAGGATGATGGTGATCACATGAAGCTCAGGGATGGGATAGTTATCCAAATCATCAAAAAATGAATTGGGAGAATGACATGATGGAGAGATGAGTGATGAGAAGTGACAGGAGATTGGAAAGATGTGTGAAAGAAGTGGGAGTGATGACGATGAGATAGATGGCATTGGATTTCGTGGAGGGAAACCTAAAGATAGATACCAATGACAAGGGATTATGAGAGGGGATGAGGATAAATAGGAATGGATAGGAAGATAAGGATGGGGAGATTGAAGGGATTGTTTGGATGGGAAGATAAGGATGGGGGATGGAAGGGATGTTAAAATATAAGGATAGGGAAGTAAGGATGGGGAGATGAAAGGGATTGTTGGGATGGATAGGAAGATAAGAATGGGGAAACAAAAGAGATTGTTTGGATAGGAAGATAAGGATGGGGAGATGGAAGGGATTGTTTGGATGGGGAGATAAGGATGGAGAGATGGAAGAGATTGTCTGGATGGATAGGAAGATAAGGATTGGGAGATGGAAGGGATTTTTTGGATAGGAAGATAAGGATGGGGAGATGGAAGGGATTGTTTGGATAGATAGGAAGATAAGGATTGGGAGATGGAAGGGATTGTTTGGATGGATAGGAAGATAAGAATGGGGAGATGGAAGGGATTGTTGGGATAGATAGGAAGATAAGGATTGGGAGATGGAAGGGATTGTTTGGATGGATAGGAAGATACAAATTGGGAGATGGAAGGGATTGTTTAAATGGATAGGAGGATAAAGATGGGAAGATGGAGGGGATGACATGATGGATGAATTATTTCTCCATGGACTTATGTCACAAATGAAGAAGATGCCTTGCTCTAGATATGTCATATATAATGAGGGATGAGGGATGGAAGATGGAAAGATGGGAAAATAAGGGAGTAATATGGATATGGATAGGATGCATGGATAAGGAAGGGAGATTAATGGTAGCATGATGGGTGGACAAGGAAGGTAGATGAATGCGAATAAGGATTAGGATAGTGTGCGAATGAGGGGAATGTATGCCAAGAGGTGTCCAAAGCATGTTTATATGTTTTCCCCTATCGATATCAAGATTACAAGGAGGATGGAGGGATTGGGATAAATGTGATATGGCAGATAAGATGTGGATGGTTGGGGGAATGGAGGAGATGGTTGAAGGGGATGCAGTTGCCGCCAAGTGCAAAAGGAAATTGGATGGGGGATTTATGCACAACCCCTATTTTCCAATTTTTCATCATGGTACTTATCCAAGGCGCTTGTTTTCCAAGTTTTCACCATTGGACGAATTATTTCTCTTTACTATTTTCTCAAATTTTTAATATTTTTTTTTGTATTTTTAACAATTTTTTACTTTTTTGACTTTTTGGATAGCATGTAGATGGAGATGGATAAGGACAAGGATGTGGATAAGGGGATTTAGAAGATACACGATAAAGATATGGATGAAGGATTCAAGCATCAAGTTTCATACGAGGTATTAAGAGCCCATGTGTGAAGCAACTGTTGGATGTTGGTACAACTTTATTAGGATAAATGGATTATGCAAGAGGATGAATTAGAGGGATTTGATGGGGAAGATATGTGGGATAATGGGTGGGATGTTGGAAAGTGCATGGATGGAATGATGGGGTAGGTATGTGATGGGGTAATGAGTTCAGGACCAACGTTGGCACATATGGTGGTGGATGTGAAAGCATATGAGGATTAATAGATGGAGAATGTAGGGATAATGGAGGAGGTGGGATAGTGAATTTTGGGACATAAGGATCCAAAACAAATTTAGGAGATGGAAGGGGTGTGTGATTAACTTTTGGATTAGCAACTTTTGATGTTGTTATAGATTTTTCATTTGAAGGTATTGCATATTTTTTCTTTGGGATCCACATGGTTTTGATCTTTTCTTTGGTGGGCCTTTGTGGCTTATGAATTTGATTTGGATTTTAGATTTGATTTTTCTTTTCTCCACCATGTCTTTAGAGGGGACATGGGGAGCTTTAGATTCATGTGGATGTGTAGATTCATGCATTTTTACTTTGGCATCCAAAGTGCTTTTAGTAGCAATGGGATGGGTATGATAAGATGGGTGGTGTGGGGGAAACATGAATGGAGTGATGGAGGTAGGATTTTGAGAATGATGTGTGGACGGAGGATTTGTAGATACGTGCCTTTGTTGATCTTGATATTTGGGAACACAAAAGCGGGATGTCCATGATGGGTGACATGAATGGGTGATGGATGGATGAAAGGATGAGTAGGATGAGATGGAGGGGTGATTTTGGGATATAAGGGCCCAAAATAGATGTAGTATGTGAGGGATGTGTGATGGTGTGTGCAGGGACATAAGGACCCAGAATGGATGGAGCAGATGGAGGAATGTGGATGGTTGTCTTGAGGCAATACGATGGAGGAGGGGGGAATGGTAGCAAATGATCTAGTGGAGCAATGGGAAGAGCCTATATTTCTTTTGGAGGAGGCTCATTGAGGACATCTAGAGGTTGTACCAACATCTTTACATTGTGATTCTTGAGAAATATGTCCAAGACCTTGTGTACAAATTTGTTCATTTACCTTGATGGGCTCTAAAATACCTTGCTCATGAAGGCCTAGACATTTTCCTTGATAGTTCATGTTCTTAAGCATTTGATCCATGACAGGATTTTTGTTATTCTGGAAACATGAAGCGAGTTCATTATTAGGCAGAGGATGATGGGTGGTATATATGCTTTTTTTTTCTTCTCCAAGGAGATCACCATGGAAGAATGTGAGAGTACCAAGGGGCTATAAAAGTAGTGAGGGGATAGTAGGTTTAGGCGATGATGGAGGATCTTGAGCTGGAGATGATGGGATAGCAACATCTTGATTGGGAGGAGTGGTAAAGGATCAAGAGAGGGATTAGGTGACATGATAGGATTTGGATTTGTGGTGGTGGGTGATAAGGGCTCATGCGATGGAGATGGAGGTAAGGGCTCATGAGATGGAGTGGTGGAATCTTGAGTGACAAGGGGATCATGGGATGGAATGGATGGGGGACTATGATCTTGAGAGGGACCAGATGGGATGGTACGATCTTCATGTGGGGGAAGGGATATGTTGGTATACTTTGGACCAAGCTCTTGGGATGACTCATCATGTGCGGGAGGCATGATGATGGAGTGTTGGGGGAGACTCATCAAATGAGGGAAATGGAAGGATGGGAGATTCATGACATTCGTGGGAATGGATTTCAATGATACTGGGAGTGGGAAGAGTGGATTGGATTTGGGTGTCTTCGCTGGGTTTGATGGATCTTGGGGTAGGAGACGGGGTTCAACGAATTCAGTAGGTGTGATGGTTTCAATGGTTTTAGTGTTGCCAGGGGTGGTAAAATCAATGATAGGTGTGGTGCAGAGAAGGGTCTCATCACCAATGACTGTGGATGGTGGATTTGGATGGCATGGTTCCATGACTTCATGATGTGGAGTTAGGGATGTCTTCTTTGTCATAAGTCCTTGGAGAACTTCTGGAGTGAGAAACTTGCATACTCTAGGCTTAGATAGAAAGGTAGGAGTGGATGAAGCATTATGGATTGGTGGGGGATTAGAACTATGGATTGGTGGAGTAGGATTAGATTGAGGAATGGGATTGGATGGAAGACTAGGAGTAGATGGAGGATTAGGATTAGATGGAGGGTTAAGGTAGGGATATTGGAATGGTGAATTAGGATATGAGGATGTGGATGGTGGATTAGGAAAAGAGGGTATGGCTGGTGGATTGTAGTAAGGGTATTGGGATGGCAGATTAGGATAAGAAGACGCAGATGTTAGATTAGGATAGATTAATGGGGACGTAGGATTAAGGTAAAAAGGTGTGAATGTAGGATTAGGATAGGGGATTGTAATAAGATTATTGGGATGAAAAATTAGGATAAGAAGATGCAGGTGTTAGATAAGAGAATGATGTAGATGAAGGACATGATGGATATGTGGATGGGGAAGATACTGGATATCCCTTGTCAAAGGTAGCACAAGGAGTATGATTAGGCATGGATGAAGACATAACGAGATAGCTTGAAGGGATGATTGGATTGTGGAAAGTTGGTGGAGAAAGCTTATTAGCGATGATAATGTCAAGGGGATCTATGTCGTATACCTCTTGGTCAAAAAGACTTTCGTTATCGTTGTCGACGTAATTAGGGTTTCCCTTGACTACTATTGATGGAGGATAAGGATTCATGATGATGAAAGGATAAATAGGATGGATCAAATATTTTGGGTGGAAATAGACTAAATCTCAAATCAGGATTTAGGTCAAGCTCAGATCGGGATTGGATTAAAGCTCAGATTTGGATGATGCAATGGGATTGATTCTGATGATTGGAGTTGATTGGGATTGATGCTTAGAATGAGGGGGTGATTTATCTAAATGAGGGGATGCCTGCTCAGAATGAGGAATGGGTGCTTGAAATGAGGAGATGAAGGCCTAGAACCAGTAAACAAGTACTCAGAATGGGGGAACAAATGATCAAAATGGGCAAACAAGAGCTCAAAATGACTGAATGGGGAGGAAAAAGGCTGTTTGGAGGGAAGGTTCACCCAAGTTAGGGAAGGTTCACCCAAAGTATGGCAAGTTCACCCAAACTAAGGGCAAGTTTTCCCAAACTAAAGGCAATTTTTCCCAATCTTTAGGTCAAGTTCACCTGTTAGTGAAAGATAAGTAGAAGAGGGGTGCTCGAATCAGGTAAACGGGTGCTCAAAATGAGGAGATAAATGCTTGGATGAAGGAGATGAATGTTGGGGATGGGGAACGGGTGTTCAGAATAGAGAAAAAAAATGCTTAGAACTAGCTAACGAATACTCAGAATGAGCAAATGGGTGCTCGAAATGGGCGAACGGGTGCTCAAAATGACTGAATGAAGGGTGAAAATGACTATTTGGAGGGCAGGTTCACCAAAGTTAGGGCAGGTTTTCCCAAGTTAAGGGTAGGTTTTCCCAATCTAAGGGGTAGGTTCACCCAAGTATAGGTCAAGTTTGCCTGTTCAATGAAAAATAGGCAGAAATAGATGCTCAGATCAAGTAGACAGGCGCTTAGAAAAAGGGGGTGATTGCTCTAAATGAGGGGATGATTGATTAATATTATGAAAGAATATTTGCAATGGGGAGACGATTTCTCAGAACGGGAAAACGAGTACTCGGAACGAGCAAACGAGTGCTCAAAATGGCTGAATGAAAGGTGAAAAAGGCTGTTTGGAGTGCAAGTTCACCCAAGTTAGGGCAATTTCACCCAAGTTAAGGGTAGGTTCGCCCATGCAAGGGCATGTTTTCCTGTTTAGTTAAAAGATTGACAATTTTGACAAAAATAGGCTACAAAATGACTGAGACAGAGGGCAGGTTTGCCCCTATTGAGGGCAAGTTTGCACAAGTTTGAGGGAAAGGTCATCTCTATAAGCTAACATAGACTCAATTTAGATGAAAATGGCTATGGAAAAGGACTAAAAACACTGCAAACAACAAGAAAACGATAAGAAACACACCGGTTTTGCACAAAGAAGACAATACAAACACCACAATCCTAAGATTAGTGATGAGGGGTATGGACAACATAGTCCTTAATCTAGGATGAACAAGGCATCTAAGGAGTCCTTGATATACTCTCAGTATGTGAGGCACAATTATGAATACTAGCCCATTATAGGTGTGAGTCAAGAAACCTAGCGAGATATTGAAGGGCTCAAACCAACTCTTCACGTCTATCTAGGTATCACCCTAGCTTCGACGCTTTTCCAGAGATAACATGACTGGATTGGAGTACAACTTTGGCTCTCCCCCCTTTGTATACCTCGCCAGTATGCATGGTTGAGATCGTCCCTTGGGGTGATGAAATCCCCAAGTAGGTCTTGCTAGAAAGAGAGCACTAATCATTTGTGGCTACTCCCCAGGCTCACATGAAGTGCAAGGGGAAAGTGTGAATGAAGTAGTGCCCCCTTGGGTAACACAATGAACTTATAGACATGACAAGCAATAAGTTTACTCCCCCTAATTAGACTATGTGCCTAGATTAATTAGCGAAAATGATAAACAAACCAAATAAACCAATCGTCCTACAAGAAAAACGTTAGTTGCTTTGATCTCTGTTCTTCGTTAACCATGAAATAAGTTGCACAAATGTGAGCAAAAACATAAACATACTCACAAACAAATGATGTTAGGGGGTTAGAATATGAAAACGATAAAAAAACATAAGCAAAAATGAAGTTGAAACGATTATTTTACCTCATGAAAAGCTCTGTCTGGGCAAGTTCGCCCCTCTATAAGGGAAAGTTCACCCCTCCTAGGGTAGGTTTTCCCTTCTGTAAGGGCAGATTCGCCCCTTTGTAGAAAACAGTGAAGAAAAACACAAAAATTGAGTTGTAAACTACTGTTTTACCTTGTAGAAGCCCCTGTTTTGGGCAGGTTCATCCCTCTAAGGGCAGGTTCACCCAACTATTGAAAATAGCGAGAAAACAGGGGGTCTGATGCTCAGAAGGGCGACTCTGCAGGGTAGGTTCGCCTCTGTTGAGGGTAGGTTCCCCCAAGTTAGGGCAAGTTCATCCCTCTGCAAGGGCAAATTTGCCCAATTGTGGGCAGGATCGCCTCTGTCTTGGGCGGAGTCACTTGTCTACAACCTGAACCTACAAAAACTTAAACAATAGAAAACGTAAAAGATAGGGACCCATTTGTGGGTCCCACTGGGTGTGCCAGAAATATGAACCAATAATATTAACTTACTCTAAAAGATGCAAAACAAGATGCAAAGAGAAAGGAAAAGAACACTAACACCTCAAGATTAGCTTAGTTGAATTCAAAACAAAATAAAGATGAAAAGAGAAGATTTTACCTTGTCTTGAATTGATCTTTGGTTGACCCTTGGATTGTTGATTTTGTGTGCTCCTTTTGATGGCAAGGTGGACGAAATGGATTCAAAATGATCTATGAAAGACGGGGAATGCAATGAGTAAAGTGAGTGTACTGAGGATGAGATCTAGTGTAAGAGGATATGATGGTTTGAAAATTTGAGAGAATAAGGGTGCTAAAATGCCTAAGTTGTATGAATGCATGGAAAGAGGGAGGTATTTATAGAATAAATTGAATTCTCTAGAAAATTGAATGGTCAGGATTGAGCCACCATGGTCAAGATGAAGGGCTATGGTGAGTTGAGGATTCACAAGCCCTCACATCTTGACATGTAGAGGATGAAGTGTCCAAAGGACATGGTGAGATGGAAAGGGTACAAATGATGTGGAGGAAGGACAAGTGGTGTGGAAGAAGGATAAGTACTTTGAAAGTACCTTCCCATGTGAGTGATGTGACACATGATATTCACATGGGGAAGATGAAAACTTTGAGAGAATAAAAGTGAATTTTAAATTCACAATGATTGGGAATATCCCAAGAATAAGACAAGGAAGTTGAGAAGTACCTTGGATAAGAAAAGGTGCTTATAATACAAGGTTCCTAACCCATGCGATTGATGTGACTTTTCAATGATCACATGGGGAAGAGGAGATTCCTTGGAAGAATAAAAGTGAATTTCTAATTCACATGATTGGGAGTATCTCAAGGATAAGACAAGGAAGCTGAGAAGTACTTTGGATAAGACAAGGTGATTATAATAGAAGGTTCCTAACCCATGTGACTGATGTGACCTCTCAATGATCACATGGGAAAGAGGAGATTCCTTGGAGGAATAAAAGTGAATTTTAAATTCACTTGGGGAAGACAAAAATGAATTAAAAATTCCTTGGGAGATGAGAGAGTTGACCAAGATGCTGATTGGACTAACTAATCAACGATTAGAAGACAGTTAGAGGCTAATAAAAATTAGGAGCCAACTTGTAAAAGTTGGAAGATGTGACACATCCTAATCAAGGATTAGATATGTGCACATCCCTAATGATGAGATTAGGAGATGGATTAAGATTAAGACATAGTGATGAAAGATGTGACATGTGAAGAATTAAATAAATGTATTATTTATTTAATTTTTTTGAGGAAAGGGGGATTAAAAGGTAAGGTATTTAACTATTAACTAAATACCTTAGGGATTTAGAAGAGTTTAAGGATATTAAGTAAATAATAGCGATATTACTTAATTAATGCAAATAAGAGGATATTTAGACGAAAAGGGATAAATTTGGACAAATGCAAGTGTCCAAATTTGGATGTCTATAGTATCATTTACTATAATCTAATGTAATCTTCCCATATGTACTAGGGGAAGCGTTGTTGTAACTATGGTAGCAATGTAACAGTTATTGATGAATTCTTCTTATAATGAATACTATGATGTAATACATCTTGCATATGCTAGTTATCTTGGAATGATATTTAATGTTGATTATCAGTTGTTATGTGATGAAAGTAAGTAATGTAGAATCATTGAATGTGATGCTTTAAAATGAATCTTGCATGTTAAATTGTTCATATTATCTTTAATGTTGATGAAATGTTTCTAGTAACCTTGATCGTTAGTTTGTGAGTAGTGCAGTCGAGGAACCTTAGAGGATCTAAGATTAGTTTATCATGTTATGTTATGCATTTAGAAGTTGTTTAAAAAAAATGTTTCTTTTATTTGGCCTAGTATTGTGTTGTCCTTTGGGGTTCCTTGGTAGGGGCATTACACCATTTTTGCGAATCCTTTGCACATCAACATTCAACCAATACACAATCAATTAAAAATAATTATAATTTGATATCCCTATAAATTATCACTACTTGCATGCTTTGATTGCAACCTTCAACAATTGATTTATTGATTTTCATGAGACGCAATGTCCTCAATATTTCCAAACACTACAAAGTTTCTATGCTTGCCTCCTCCCGCCTTGTATATTCTATTAGCATCTCCAATGCTCTGTAATATCCAAAACCTTGTATTATATTTACTATGCCATCATGAATTCCCCTTATGTTCCTCCTTGTTATCCACTTGTAATTCTCTATATTTGACTATACTTGGTAGGACTTTTATCTCTATCAAATGCTCATTCACTTGATTTCTCTTATTCAATCCAATGTGATAGAATTTAAATAAAATCTAATTTGATTAGAAATCCAATTTGATTTGATTTGATCTCAAATTAAATGGAATCCAATTTGATTTGACTTTATCTCAAATTAATTGCATGTACAACTCCAAGTGATTGAAAAAAAATTGTTATGCATTTACTGCAACAAAGATATTGTAGAAAAGAAGATTTTTTGATAGTGCTTTTTTGAAAAGAGGTTTTTCAAATTAATGTCGAGTGGGAAACTTCAAAATGATGAGCAATGGGCAAGTGTGGATGTTGCAGTGCAAGAATGTTTAGGCAGGGGCCTTGTTCTCTTTGCTCCTAATGCTTCCGGCTTCCATCGAAAATCCTTTTATGATGTTTTAAATGTTTGTGCTCGGATTCCTCCTGCTCTGGCTAGGGTTTGGCCTTTGTGTTGCGCCTGTGTTTCCCCTGTTGTGGTATGTGGACTAAAGATTGCTGAAAATGAGGATTTCTATGTGCATTAGGGTGTGGTTTATAGGTTTAACAGCTTGTGGCCCTCCCTTCCTGATCTCCATAAGTGGGTTTCCCTTTCCTGGAAGCCTATTGTTTCTGGGCAAATTGACCTCTATCCCAACACTAGAGGTTTTTTCTTTGCAACCTTTGCTTCCTCTTAGGAGCAAGATAGAGTGCTAGACAGGGGGTGGATGTGGAGTATTCATTCACTGTTCATTTGGCCTTGGTCTCACTCTTTCAATCCTCTTATAGAGCCACTGAATATCAAACCAGTTTGGGTTCGATTGTTGAACCTCCCTCTCCAATTTTGGGAAAATTCTTTTTTTTGAAGCTATTGGCAACACCATTGGTTGCTTTTTGAAGGTGGACTTTACATCTCGAGATCTTGTGCATACTACTGTGGCTTGTATTTTAATCGATTTAGACATCTCCAAACCACTCCATGGTGATGTGGTCTTATTGGTGGAGGACAAACCTTGGAAGCAACTTTTGGACTAAGGGCTCCCTTTTCGGTGTAGATGTTTTTCAATTGGTAATTTGGCCTCTAGCTTCCCTCTTGTTCACCGCAAGGGCGCTGCTACTTGGTGGAAGGATGCCCTTTCGGACCATCTCACGATGGACTCTCCCTCTTTGGATGGTCCCTCCAAGGAGGACGACCCTTCCTTGACTGATTCATCCTTGGAGGCTGTCTCTCCCCCTGATCCTCCTCTGACTACCCCTTCTGTGGAACCATTATTGCCTTGAACTGCTGTTACTATTCCAAAAGAGCCTTCTTGTCCCTCGATGAACACTTCTACTGACGTTTGAATGCTCCTAACTCTTTTTCTATGATGTCGGCTTCACTGCGTGGCGACTCTTTGCCTATGGTGGTTGTTGAGCAACCACTCATCTTGCCTTGCTTGGTGGACTTCATATCCGAGCCTTCCTGGTTTGATGTGCAGAGAAAAAAGAAGGGACTCCCCAAACCGTGACCTCGGGTTTTGGGAGTCAGATCAGTCCCCTCAGATTCTGGGGTTGTCTAGTCCTCATCCTTCATTCGGCATGCTATTTGTCAGTTGTTCATGTCCTGGTTCTATCCTGTGTGTGGCCTGTATTGGCTTGTCTCTCTTTCTAGTTCATTTCCTATTTTGAACTAGCTTCTTTTTGGCCCTGAGGGCTCTTTGTGTAAAGGGTACAACACCTTGTAAATGCTGCTTACTTTATAAAAAAAAGATATTGTAGATTTTATCATTTAACATGCATTTACTACATCACATATTTAAATTTTATCTTATTTTTTGATGAATTTTACCTTATTTTTTGATGAATTTTACCAATGAAAGAGGCTTCCCAGTATGAAACTTGTTTTAGGTTGAAAGTTCACACTATATGTAGTTTATTGTCTAATTAATTGGTTAGCTATATATTAATTTTATTAGAAACATCCTTAATATATGATCACAAAAATCTACCACATACATCTCTAACTTTTATAAAATTTAAATATTATTCTAATATAACAAGAATAAACCCTATAGACACGTAAAATGTACTGATTGACATTACACACTTGATCCTGATTACTAATACCGTTTCAACCTAAATCATTCTCTTAACTTGTTATCACTCTTCATCCCTTAATTAAATAAATAAGCATTTATCTAATTAAGTCATTCTCTCTTGTTAATTAAATCAATCAATCTAATCTAATTAACCCTATATCTCTATTTAATTAAATAATTTATTTTATTTGATTAAATATCTAAAGTCACCCTATTAAATTAAATAAATTAAACCTTGTTTGATTTAATCTAACATCATCCTCTTTAATTAAATAAATCAAAATCATTTATTTAATAAAATCCAAATCACATTCCTCTCATCTTTTGATTAAAATCAACCCATAAATCTAAATCAATTAGTCACATCATCTAATCCCTCATTAAATTAATCAACCCTTGATTAATTTAATTCTAATCCATGTCCCATCGTCTAGCTTTTACCACTTGCACACAAAAATAAATTTAATTCATTTATTAAATCTCTATTTTCTCTCAACTTGGCATCTTTTGAGGAATATTCTTTCAAATTTGAAATCTATCCAAGTGGATTTGTCCTTCCAACAAGACATTTATTCCTTCTTTCATGCCCTTGTGCATTGAGCCAAGTGACATTTAAGTCATTCTTTCTTCCCTCTTACATGTCATTTCACTATTTTCAAATTCCACCTAATTGCATTTATGGGCACATTCATCAAAATGTGCACATCCTTTGCCCATTCACATCTTAACAAGTGGCATTTGACCATTGGTTGAAAGTTAGTACCACATTGTTTCATTTTGGGCATTTTTCCATCTTGTCTTTCTATAAGTAAGAGGTTTCTCTCCTCATTTGATCATCCACAATTTGAGTAAACTTACTATATTCAATTTCATCTTCAAGCACCTCTATCTTCATCCATTTTATCAAAGTTATAGCTAGGTTATGCAGATTTTTCATCATAGAGCTTAATTGAATCAACATCAAAGTCCATCACTCATCAACATTGCACCATAGGAGTTGGGAAAGGGCCAATTTTCACATCAAATTGGCACCAATTCCCCCATGGGATCAAAAGTTTGCTTGCTTAATTCGGATTTCATTGCTTTCTCATTGTGTTCTTCAATTTTATTTCCTATTTTGATCATTGCTAATGGATTTCATGGGGAATCTTGTTTCTCACTTGCATATGATCTAACTATGTGTTTGTTTCTTGTGTTTTGTAGGTGTTAGGATTGGGGTTCTACATTTGGCATTAGGAGGGTGAATCTCAAGTTTAAATCACATTTTTTAATAAAATTTTTGTACTTTTTCTCTATTTTTTGTGTTTACAGGAAACTGCACTGCTACCAGTTCAGCGACACCATAAAGCACCGCTATTAGTCCAGCGGCGCCATACAACACTGTTACAAACTGCAAATTGCAATGCTTGGTCTCTCCTGCCCAAAATTCAAATATCTAAACTGCATTGCTAGTTCAATTCTCAAGCGCTGGAATTCTCAAATTTCAAATGGCACCACTAGGCAAAACTCTGATGCAATCACACTCCCTGTTTTGCTGCAAAGCGATGCTTGTAGAATTAGTGACACTATACAACACTGCTGGGTCCCTCAAATTGCATCACCTATGTAGACTCCACCACTAGAGTGAAGTACAAAGTGAAATTTTAGTTTTTTATAACATGTGCTCTTTTTAATTTGGATCATTTGAGTTATTAATTGCTTTCCTAACCTCTCTTTTGTAGTTCTAACTAGGTTTTTTAGGTTGGCCTAATCAATGTGAAGAAGGAAAATGAGGTTGAAAGAAGCATTATGACATCATTCTCTCATTGCATCAAGAATTTTTGAACACTTTAGTGTTTGTTTAACACTCTTAGAGAATTAATAATCTCTCTTAAAAATTTGTTATCTTTCATGTGTTTAGGATATACTAAATTTCTTTTGGGCTCTAAAAAGAACATTTCAATTTTTGCTACAAAGGGCTTAAAAAGAACTTTAGGACAAAATCACTAGATTTGGTTTGAGGATTAACAATTGAACAAGACAATTTCCATATTTCATTTTGGTGCACTAATAAGAATCAAATCATTGCTTTGTGGATTTAAAATGAACAAGTGCTTATTTGTTTTGTAATTATTTACTCAAAGTAATATCATTAAAAAGATGTATACACTTCTCTCGCACCTTACAGTGATCTTGAGAATCAAAAGGCATTTTGGTGACATTAAGTTGCATAAGTAATTACCCACACACTTCAATTTGGATTTTAAAATTGAAAAAATCTTGCGAGTGTGAGTGGAGCATATTGTGTACATTCTCTCTCTTTGGTTAACAACAAAGATTGATTGAGTTACGAATATGTTTGCTTGCTTTTGTTTATCTTAGAGGGCCTACCTTGTGGGAAAAAGTAATCACTCAAGGAAACAACCCAATTAGGAACATGCTAAAGCCAAGCGACTTCCACCCAAGGTATAAGTGTGGATATTGGAACAAATGCCAATATCACAAGAATTATTCTGACAAGAAGGGCATCAATGGTCTCTTGCCACATGGATGGTCCCCCGCGAATGGAATGCCTGCATTAAAACCCTTGTTTAGAAAAATCCAAAATCCTTGATCTACTTGTTGGTGCAAGAATAGTCATTCTGAAGCTACCCCACATTTTTATGACTTTTAGTAGAAATGGAAAGTATGCCATGGGAGATTCATGGGTAGTGATGCTTGGCTGACTCGAGAAGTGAGTGCATTGTAAGGGGGAGCCTGTGTGGTCAAGCATCCAACCATTCACTAAAAGTAAGCATAGCTGGACTTGTCCAAGTGGGGATTCAACAAATATAGTCTTTCATATCCATAGGGTTGTGCATGTTCTTAGAAATAAAACATTTTGCTTTTTTGTAAACATTGAGAAAACAAACATTCAACATTTTTCATCAAATTTCAAACCCCTTAGGAAGCAAATATATTTGACAAAATCCAAGTGTTATTTCTTTCCCTAGGGATTCTATCCTTATAGGTTTCTAAACATTTGGGTTTACATCTCAATTTGCTTACTAAAGTTAACAATAGGTAACTTTTTCCTTGATTTCATTGAAGTTCCACACAATATACTTTGTGGAATGATAAGAAGTTAAGACATTAGACATCTAGCTTAAAGACCTAATCAAGAATTGTTTGTGGTAGAAAGAACACACTAAGCAAAGCTAAGAACAATTGAACCCCACACACGTGTCTCAAATGATTTCATGAAAGATCAAAATCTGAAAACCAAAGTTAAAAGCTCTTAGTCCAAAAAATCATCAAAAGCGTCTCTTAACGCTCTACGAATTTAGACAAAGACTGCTTTTTAACTTTTATAGAAGAGCTTCAAGAAATAATCTCAATTTGTACTCGTTCTATTATTGTCAAAATCCAAATCTTTTTCAGGAATTTGAACACCTTGTTTAGAGTAAAGCATGTTCTTTAAAACCGAGGTCTTGTAAACAAGAGTCTTTCTAAGTACACATAGGATCAAAATCAATCTTCATCCATCTTTCAAACATCAAACCAAAAATCATTGCACCAACAACTCTTGAAAATCTTGAAATCATCCTTCATGCTAGACTTTTTGGAAAATCCATGAATCAAAAGTCCTTGAAACAAATCAAATCAAAATCCTTGAATCAAAACATTAAAATCATCTTGTTTAGCTAGGTATATGTAGATGCATCCTTCTCCATATGCTTAGTTGAATTATCATCAAAATCATCTTGTTTGGTTAGGTGTGGGTAGATGCATCCTTCTCCCTACACTTATTCAAATTATCATCTTGTGAGAAAATCTATCCTATAGATAACATCCAACATCTTTGGATCTATTTGTTCATTATCCAAAATCAAACAATCCAAAACCAAGTCAAGGTTAAAATAAAATCCAAGAATCCAAAAATCCAAGAATCTGAAATCAAAATCCAAGAATCCCAAGAAAGTCCCAAAAGTCTAGAATTCCCCTCAAGTTCCTCTAAGAGTTTAATCATCCATATCATCCACCTTCATGCATTTCACCATCACATATTTTGATCCTTAATCATCCTAGATCTTCTCTTTTGAGCCTCATTTTATGGTTCAAACAAGATCGCAACACAAGAAGAACATGGAGACCAACAAAGAAACATCAACTTCAAGTGGCCTAAGCCAGACCAATACCAAAATGAATCCCGTTGGATCAAACAATCCTCTAACTAATTTTCCTTCATCATCACAAAATATGCAAGAGGAAGCTCAAGTGGAGGATATCACCAATAATTCCTTTGGGATGACACAAGACGAGATCACCGAAATGGTCCAAAACTCTGAGAATCATAGAATTGTCAACATCGTGATGAAGCTCCATCCCACACAATACATGCTTGAATTAGCAAAACAAGGGGCTAAACTCCCTTCCGATTTTGATGTGAGCACCATTGTGGAACAACCTTTTGGGGTCATGCCTCCAATTTCATCTATGCCCCCAATCTCATCTACACCTCCATTCCAAAGCATCACCCAACCCATCCCCCAAATTACATCATCCATTGCTCCAACTCAACCTATTGTTAACAAATGGAGCACATTTCTCAATGCACTACAAACTCACCCCCTCATGAGTAACCAAGATTTGGACGTAAACATGATCTTGGGGCAATCTGTACCCCAAAATCCATTACATCCATATGTCCCCCTCACCTTTCATGATCCAAATGACCCATCATCATCATTTCACACAACACTAACATACTCATTAAGTACACAAACCTCTCTCCCTATGACCTTGCAAGGAGAAGGAGACTTATTTGGACCAGGGGGCATCTTTGACCCTTCATCCTCATCATTTCCCCAAGGAAGTATGCCACTCACTTTTCCACCACTTCCCCCCTTACCACCAACATCAACATCAACTCTCAGTTTCGGGTTACCAGCATTACCCCCACTCATTCAAAACAATCCCCCAATCATCAATCAAAACATCATACCAAATTCTCCCATCTTGCCATCGATATCGCAACAATAGATGGAAACCATCCCAATAACACAAGCAACCACCACATCATCAACCATTCCCCAAAACATGGTCTCTCAAGGACCAAACATATCAATTACATCATCCACCAGAATCCCAATCATCAATACAATGGTACCTCTCATCACAACAACAAACACTATACCAAATCTGCTGCCACCACCTCCACCACCAAACACAAATACATCAAGCCAATATAGAATTGCATTACAAGCTGCTCAATAAGCTGCTATTAAAAGGCACTTCAGAAAATCCAAAACCGACAAGCTGCACAACTAGCCACTCAACAAGCAAAAACAAAATTAGCTGCACAATAAGCCGCTCAAGCAGCGCAAGCCACTCAAGCAACACAAGTTGATCAAGCCATACAAAAAGTGCAACAAGCACAACAAGCACATAAGGCTGCTCAAACCCAAGCCTTATTACAACAACAACAAGCCACTTAAGCTGCGGAGGATGCACAAGCTGTACAAGCTACACATATTGCACAAGCTGCCCAACAAGCACAAGCCCAAGCTCAAGCAAAAGTGCAAGCTCAAGTCCAATACCAAGCTCAACAGGTGCAGACACAAGCACAAGCGCAGGCAGAAGCATAGTACCTCGCACAACAACAAGCAGCCCAACAAAAAGCATACCAGCAAGTGCTAAAGCAATACTAAGAGCAGCAAGAAGCAACCCAACTAGCAGCCTAACAACAAGCATTGTTGGTGCAACAATAGCAGCAAGCTCAACAACAAACACTATTAGCGCAACAACAACAAGACCAACCACAAGCGTTGTTGGTACAAGTACAAGTATACTTGGCACAACAAAATGTGCAAGCACCATCCACCAACACACCAACCAATCCATCCATCCCTCCAACAAGTGAACCACCGCAAAACACCTTCATCCCACCCCCTGATCCGTAATATGACGTAACAATTCAAATCAAGTTGCTCTCGCAACAAGTGCTTGATCTTCAATCAGGGAAAACCACAAAAACACCCAACAAATTTTGTCCCTATCCATTTGACAAGAGTCTTGTAATGAAACCATTCCCAAAGGGATTTGAGATCCCCAAATTTGATAAATATCGAGGGACAAGAAACCTTGAAGATCACATCAGGGAATTCCAAGTTCATTGCATGGAAGTCACATATGACGATTCATATCTGGTGCAGCGATTTCCTAGAAGTTTGGTTGGCTAAGCCATAGAGTGGTTCTCTCGCCTTCTTGCTGGCATCAAAAAGTTCCAAGAAATAGTATACGTATTCATAAAAAAATATGCCTTCAATATCGGTATGGATGTTAGTATAGAGGAACTATCAACTCTTAAACAAGGAAATAACAAATCATTTGCTTCCTTCTTACAACGATGGTGATCCAAGGCCAATAGGAGCAAATGGGTCATGTTAGAAGAACAACAAGTTTGCGCCTTCATCTCCAATCTTAAAGGAGCCTTGGCATTCCATATCAAGGTGCAAGGTATCACCACATACAATCAATTGATATCTAAGGCACTTAACATTGAATGAGCCCGTATTGCACAAGGAGGGACACCCACATATCCTGAACAACAAAACAATCACCCATCCACCAACTACAACAACAAACCTCGCACGTGGGAAAAAAAAACATTACCAACGATGGTGTTGTCGACGCCAAAGTTGTCATCAATGCTCCTCGACAAAACACACCTGCACCCCAACAACCCCAAAACAACAATCAAATCAATCGCCAAGCTAACATGGTGACTCAGCAACCAAACAATCAAACAATCAACAATGTGAATGATCAAAGGGGATGACCCCAATGAAATAAAAACTCCACCAAGCGGAAGTACACAACCCTTGGGGAATCAACTAAATCTATCATGAAGCGACTAGTAGCAGAAAAACTCATCACAATCCCCATCTATGACAATTATCAAGAGCCCTTGGTCAAACCGCCGTGGTACAATGAAAATCACCTCTGTGATTTCCATAAAATCAAGGGACACACAACTTCCAGTTGTATGAGGTTGAAAAACTTAATTCAAGACCTCATTGATCAAAAAATCATAAATGTGGAGCAACCAATGGGAAATTAGAATCTCAAAATATACACGAATCTGATGCCCAATCATAACAACAAAGAGAACAATAACAATGATAAGGGGAAGGGAACATTCAAAAGTGTCAATCATGTATACGACCATGTCGTCGCATCCCTAGATGAGTATTGCACCGTTATCACCATCAAAGGAGCCCATGCTGATTGTGGAGTCACCACAAGAGATGGAAAAATTACAATCACAGGGTCATCTCAGCCTTCTAGAGCACCCACTTCCAACCTGAGATCCATTCCTAGTGGCTATAATGTCCTTGATTAGTTGAAAAGAACCCCAGCTCAGATCTCCATCATGGAGTTACTGAAGATATCATTGACCCACAAAAAGATCCTCGAAGAAGCATTGGCTTCATCCACCACTCCACGGATCTTGATGCTAAACAATTCCAAGCTATGGTCAGAAACATCATTACCCTAAATCTTCTTACATTCTTCAATCAAGATTTTCCCGCCCAACCATCTCACAATTGCACACTCCATTTGGAGGTCCTAGTGCATAAGAACAAAGTTAAGAGAGTCTTGGTGGATGGAGGTGCGGGTTTAAACATATGTTCCCTCAAGCTCATAAAGAATTTGGGAATCTCAGAGGACTCCATTGAAAAGGGAAAAGGAATCACAATCAGGGCGTACGATGATCAGGAAAGAGTGTCAAGGCACTATCCAACTCCCTGTTCAAGTAGGGCCAACAATTATGGAAACCACCTCTCAGGTCCTTGATCTCGATTTGCAATACAACATTCTCCTTAGACATCCATGGATCCATGGAATGCAAGCAGTGGCATCAACCTTTTACCAATGTGTCAAATTCACATACCAGGGCCAATAGGTCACTATCCATGGGGATCTCAAACCCTTTCTTACTGCAAGAGCCTACAAGAAAAATATTACAAAATCCCCCAAGTGCTAAAGAATAATGAAGGCCCATCAACTCCATACATTGATCCAACTAATCTCGCCTCCACTTCTGCAAAAGAGACACCCACCATCCCTACCATCTACAATATTAAGGTCATTATCTAGGATAATGGGTGTGGACACTATACAATCCCCAAAAATGCTTTTGTGGTAGGAGAGTTACCACAATCTCCAAGGTCATGAGGATGACCACAATTAAATGATGCTTCTTCATCCCAAACCTTTACAACAGGATCCTCTAGCTTCAGAAGTTGGGGAGATCTCAACCAGGAAGTAATAGAGGAGGACCCATCCCATCTCCTGTACCAAGACAATAGACCAGCAATCGATCTACCTATGGATGATAGCTGTAAAGGCTTACAGATGATGCTCACGATGAGCTATGACAAACAAAAAGCTTGGACAAAATGACAATGGGCTTCTAATACCCATCATTCCTGAGACATGAATGAAAAATATTGGCCTCGAATGTACCCCTCTTAGTATAACCATACGTGGCTGAAATCCCCCGGTTAAGAAGGTCAAAACTCCTCAGCAAACGACAACTGCCCTTCAATTGCCCATATCCACTGGTCTACCCTTAGACAATTTCACATTTGACATAACCGTTGTCTGCAATAGTAGTGATGGGGAAGATGCCATAGCTGAATTACCTAGGATTTTCGAGAATTCCTCTATCCTCATGATTAGTATCGTGTCATTTGAGTTAACCAATCAAAACCATGAAATCAACCTAGTTTACCCCCAGCTCATCGATTACAACCAACGAGGACCGCCAATTCTAGACACTTTCAAAAACGATGAAGCACTCTTAGAATTCATTGAACTGCAGGATAATATTCCATGTGGGGATCATAAAGCATGATTTATCATTGCGCTGGACACACATGCATACTATGGGGAAAGATTGAATCCCTCAGTCGCAAAAGAGAAAAACTGAGAATAATCTCTAGGCCCTTGAGTGAAAACCACACTGTGGCACTTTCCAACCCAAAAATAGTTGATGACATATTGGTGGAATATAGAAAGAGAAGGGACCACATAGCAACATTAAGTGCTATTTTCGATAGGCTAGAGGAATACAAGGTCTGTTTAAATCCAAAGAAGTGCATCTTTGGCGTACAATCAAGGAAGTTGTTGGGATACATTGTGTCTATGAGAGGGATTGAAATAGATCCCACCAAGGTAAAGGAAATCCTCAAGATGGAGGCTCCTAAAACATTGAAATAGTTGAGAGGCCTCCAAGGCTGGCTTCAGTCCATCCAAAAATTCATAGCACAATTGGCAGACAAGCAAATCCCTTATTCTCACCTACTCCACAAGGGGGTAGTGTACAAGTGGGATGAAAAGTATGATGAAGCCTTCAACAAAATCAAAGAATATCTGCTCACACCTCCAATTCTCATGCCACTGATCCCAAGAAAGCCACTAATCCTCTATGTATCAACAACAACAACCCTCAATGCTCTCCTAGCTCAACACAATGAAAATGAGACAAAGAGTGCCATCTATTACATTGGCCGCACAATGGTCGGGCATGAGTTAAACTACTCATTCATCAAAAATCCCTGTCTAGCAATAGTGTTTGCTTCACAAAAATTCGGACACTACATGTTTTCACACAAAATCAAACTCATCACCAAGATCGACCCCCTAAAGTACCTATTGTCAAAGGAAATGCTCACAGGAAGGATGGCCAAGTGGGTCATGATTCTATCTGAATACGACATCGAGTATGTGGAACAGAAAGCAATCAAAGGCCAAGTGATTGCAGATCAGCTTGTAGAAGCACCCATGTATTTAGAGAATCCACTCATATAAGAGTTTCTCGATGAATCCATCTTCAATCTCAACATAGCCAACCACTAGAAACTCTACTTTGAGGGTTCCTGCATGCAACATGGATCAGGAGCTGGTGTCTTCTTCATCACCCCATAGGGGGATTGTATACCTAGATCCTACAAGTTGGCATTCTCCTACACTAACAACATTGCATAATACAAGGCTTTAACCATAGGTCTCAGAATAGCAGTGTAGTGGCACATCATGGCCTTAGGGTATATGGATACTCCCAACTAATAATAAATCAAGTGAACGACGAGTACTAAACAAAGGATGATAAGCTGACTCCATACAAGAAATTGGTGGAGAGTCTTAAGGAATCATTCATTGATATCACATTTGAGTAGTTTCCCAGAGCAAACAACAGAGCGATAGATGCCATGGCGATAATTGGATCCCTATTAGATATCCCTCGTAATGTCCCAAAGCATGAATTCTTGGTAGAGTAGCTTCTCGTGCTTGCATTCGAGGTACCTGAGTTAAAATTTGTGTTCGAAATCATTGGTCCTAGTGATCCCTAGTACCACGACTATACACCTACCTGCGAATAGGGGTCCTACTTGCTAACTTACCCTCAAGCCTAAAAAGAACCTTTGTTAAGAAAGCATCCCGGTTTGTCATCCTAGGAAATACCCCTTACTATAGGAGCATAGAAGACACCCTATTACGTTGCTTAAACGCTGAGGAGGCATTAACCGCCTTAATCGAGGCACATAATGACATATGTGGTTCGCACTCAAGCAAAATGACCTTGACCAAGAAACTACTGAAGATAGGGTATTATTGACCTACTATGGAAAAAGAAGCACATGACTATGTCAGAAGGTGTCTACAATGTCAGCAGCATGGAGACCTTGAATCCATGCTCTAGCTCAAGAGTTCCATCCTATTATCACACCTTGGCCCTTTTCGTAGTGGGGGCTCAATCTTGTTGGAAAAATCACCCCCACCTCATCCAGTGGCCACAAGTTTATCATTACTGCCAATGAGTACTTTACCAAGTGGGTGGAAGCCATCCCCATGACATACACCACTGGAAAGTAGATATCAAAGTTTATCCTGAACTACTTAATATGCCGATACGGTGTTCCCCAAGCTATTATCTCAGATAATGGGACACCTTTCAAGAATCAAGATGTTCATGACCTTTGTGAAAAATTCAAAATTCAACATCGCTTTTCCACTTTGTATTATCCCCAAGGCAACGGCCAAACAAAAGCCACCAATAAAACCATTCTAAAAATCCTAAAAAAGACAGTCAATGACGCATGTTGTGACTGGCATCTGTAGCTAAATCTTGTTCTTTAGGCCTATCAAACCAACATCCGCACACCAACACGTGCCACCCCCTTTTCCTTGGTCTACGGATCAGAGGTTGTATTACCTGTAGAGATTGAGCTCCTGTCACTAAGAATATCACTGCAGAAGCTCATCACGGATGAAGAATACTGAGTATCAAAATTGAATGAGCTGGAGCTGCTAGATGAGTGATGAATGGAGGCATTGAACCATTTGCAAGTCTATCAGAATTGAATCAAGAGGAGCTATAATAAGAAGATCAGGAGTAGGACCTTCCAAGTCAGAGAACTTGTGCTAAAAGAGAACTAAAAGAATGTCCCAAACCCAAATGGCAAAGAAAAATTTGAACCTAACTGGTTGGGACCATTCATCATCACAATGAACTATAAGTCAGGGGCATATTAGTTATCAAAACTAGAAGGCGAGCCTCTACAGGAGCCCATGAACAACTCCCATTTCAAAAAGTTTTATGCCTAAATCTTTTAAGGTGTAGAACCAAAAAATTAAAAAAATTAAAAAATGTCCTGAAAAATGGGTATCCTGATGAAAACCTGGTAAACAGGCGTCATGGTGACAACAAAAAATAAAAAAAATAAAAAAAATAAAAAATTAGAAAAAAGGATTAAAAATAGTAAAGAAAAAAATTTTGTCCTCTAGTGAAAACCACTTCAGTGGTGCTTTAGGAAAATACCTTGGTGAAAACCTGGCAAGCAGGTGCCTTGTGTAAATAAGCACTCTCCATCCACCAGGATCTTCACGGATCATTATGCACACTTCCATCATCCATCACATTCGATATTTCCATCCATCACCCATTCACATCATAGCTTGGTCCTGTGTTTGTGTCATGATCCCTCCTAGTACTACTCGACACATTCTCAAGGTCAATTTGTCTTACCTCTATCGGAGTAGTCTATTGTTTCATGCTGAGGGCATGTTCTCATCGGATTAGATTCATGTATATTCTTGAAGTCCTTAAAATCAGAAAATCCAAAAGCATCAAAAAAACAAAAAATCCAAAAACATTAAAAAATCAGAAAATCCAAAAACATCAAAAAATTAGAAAGTCCAAAATGTCAGAGAATCATAAAATCCAAAAACATTCAAAACATATCAAAATCCAAAAACATTCAAAACATATCAAAATCCAAAAACAGGTCAAAAAGTGAAAAACAGAGTCGTCTTGTCGAACTATGTGTCTCTGAGCCTTGAACGTAGGCAAGGTTGATCTTTGATCATCCCTTGAGACACTTAGGTTAGTCCTTTAGGAGTTCATCACAATAAACTGACAGTCCATTTGTTCATATCTCATCAATAATCGAGTTTGTGTTAGTTGAACTACGTGGTCTTTGCATGTATAACGCAGGCAAGACTAATCTATTGATCAGCCCCCGAGGCCCCTAGGATAGGTCTTTAGATTAGTCTCTTGGTCAAAATCTCAGAAAACCCTAAAACATTTGAAAATTCAAAATCCAAAAACATTCATAAAATCTCAAAAAACCCCAAAACATTTGAAAATAAAAAATCAAAACATTTACAAAATCTTGAAAAATACCAAAAAACAACCTCAAAACAATTTAGAAAACATTAGAAACATCCAAATATTTGAAAAAATCCATCCATCTTATCTTTCTTTCACCCGTAATAAACATCACTCACAATAAATCAATCATCATCCCCAACCTTTGGTGAAACAATTGGAAACAAGTCTAGAAGATCAAAAGTGAAAAATCAAAACATCAAAGTCTAAAGTCTAGGTCAGTAGGTAAACAAGTTGGTCAACTCTTTGTGTCAATAGCCTAGATCATCCAATCAGTCTCATATCAAATCATCTGATATTGTCATGTCCTAGGATGCATCCTTCCTACAATTGACATCAACATTAGGCATCACCGTAGTTTAGTCTTGGCTAGCGGTATTGAAGAACATCAATTTGTTTGTTTACTTTATCTTTCTCTTTGGATATATCTTATTGCACTCATTCCAAGGACCTCTTGATGATGTCCAAACAAAGGATTTAGAAAGATAGGAATGTGGCAATGATCATTATCTTTTATCTATTGTGCTTGTGGGATATTTTTGTAATATAACCTTGGTTATGCGTGCTTTTTTTAGGTGTAGGAAGGGTGTTCTAAGTATCTTGTTGACCACATAGGAAGACTTGCTTTTCTATGTCTTGGTCCAAGATGTTTGGAATATCTGAACTACATTTTGAATAAGGTTTCGTACACTAGGTGTGAACAAGAATATTCATATTTGATTGTCGAGTCAAAGTCCATCACACTAAGAACAATACCATCTTGGTTCTTTCTACCTTGATGCATCGTACCTATGTGTGTAATCAAACATAAGGTAATTGGCCCTTTGAAAATCCCAACTCCTCGGCAAAAAAAATCATCATAATCATCATCTCGTGTCTTGTTGGAATCTCTTGCTTTCTTCTATCTTCTTTCATGCTAACATGGTACCATGATAGTTAATCACAAATCATTATCGTTATTGCATTCATCCTGTATCCAAAAAACTGTTAGCATATTGCATACTGCATATCATATCACATAGAAAACATTAATCATTACACATGCATTGCATTTCCATCTCATAAACCATACATTTGCATTCATTATATAAACATAAAAACAATCATCCCATAGCATTATAAACATCATACACCATTACCCTAACATTTGCATCACCATAAGATTGCATAATCATTCCATATCACATATAAAGCATCCATTACACCATCACATCATATATCATATATCAAAAGCATCCATTTGCATATCATAAACATCAAATCATAACACATGCATATATCGTTTCATAAAACATCATTTCATCATAGCATTATATCACGTCATCATCATAACATCATAAGTGCATATCATACAAGAGAAAATTACACACATCTTATCATCCATCATTGCATAAAAATATAGATTTGTTAGTCTAAGCATTTGCACATCATAAGAAAAGGTACGAAAAAAGAAATGCATCCATACATAATTCATCGTATCATATCATCATCATAATACACACCACCATATAATGCATGAGAAAAGATAATGAAAAGAGAAAAAGATTGCATTTCATCCACTAGGGGCATAATATAGATCTCTTAGTCGCATAATCATTGCATTTTGCATCATCATATCAGAAAAGATATCAAAACATCACATAATGTCATCATCATCATAGAATCATAACATAGAACATCATTGCATCACATATAGAAATAAGATCCATCCATAAAGCATAAAGTAAAGATAGGACATATCGCATCATATCGGATAAATATCATCTCATATATCATCAAAATAAATACAATGTCATGGTACAAAAATTGGATCAATGTACATGTGTATGTTAATAGAGTACAATGGCCTATAGGGCTATCAAAAACGAGCCTGTGGGGCGCAAAAAGAATCCTATCTCTGATTAAAATGGCCTAACCCTGCTAGTTGCTACCCTCGCCACCTACTCTCTCTTTGTGATCCTCTGCAGGTTTGTGGCCTGTCCTCTGTGAAAAGTCTGGCACTCAGGCTGCTCGCAGCATGGCCTAATAATAATGCAACCTATAATAATCAACCTCCTGGATGGCCTCCCTATATGATCAAAGCGATACTATGCTCTGGGAGGAGGATGCAAACATACTCCAATCTACTACCGTCTTCCCATCTCCGTTGCTGCCCGTAGCTCCACAGCCTATCTTTGCTGGACCGCTTGGTCCTGCTCTACCTATAGCTGATCTCTCTCAGCTGTAAGTGCCTGTACCTGGGCTTGCAATTGCAAAATCTGACCATCTTTAGGGTCTAGCTAGAGAGGTGGCTGTAAGAGTGGTTGATCATGGTCCCCATCCCTAGGTGGTATCCGAACCCTATCCTGTCGTCTTGGGTCTTGATCCTGTCTCTACTCACCCACCTGCCGATATGGGAGTGGCTAATCCTGAGGCTCCCTATCTTGAACTGGTTGAATCGGTGGTGGCCCACCACCTCCCTGATCCTAGTCTTTGTCCCCTTGGCCCTGGCCTGCTCCCCTGCCTCTGGCTCTACATTGAGCAGATGGTGTCCCTAGCACTATAAATCGAAGCAGCAACCGAAACCAGTCTCTGTATGCCTGCATGGTCCCTGCATCTGCCTAACCCTGGTCATATGTCCATGGCCTGGTCACCAGTTGCATAAAGTTTTGCACTGCCTCATGCACAAGAATATATCAGCCCCAAGAGCTCTAGCTTGTCATCCATGCAAAATGGCCACATACTGATCATCTGGCCTATCATGTGGCTCATTGAACTGCCTTTGAATCCTGCCTGACAGATACATCTCGAGCATCATGTTCTCCCTACCCTGCATCAATCTATCCTGGCAGGTGAAGAAAAGCTGTTGTACATCATTAAACCATGTGGGCCATCCAAGATATGGCCGCCATGTGAAAACATACATATCATCAAGGACCTTCCTCCAGTGAGGAATCCTATGATGTCTTGTGTGAGTGAAAGAAACATCTCCGTGGTATTGCCAAACAACGGGATCATCTGGCTCCATGGTAATAGGAATAACCTTCGGACGCAACACATAAATGTGCTCCCAAGCCCAGATATGTAGCAATGTAACCCTCGCCCCAAGTGCTCGGTCGTCAAGGTAGGAAAACTCATGAAGATCCCTGTATAGTGAGGTTAGAAGAACTGGCCCCAGGCAAAGCATGTCCGTCATCGAATCTTGCGCTCCCAAGTGAGCCCCCATCCAAAACTGAAGTATCGGCCCCGCCGATCTAGTGCGACAGACTCGATATGATGGCTGCAATAACAAGGCAAAAGGGTGACACAAAGAACCTATAATGCTCTAACTCAATCCGACCCTTGTAGAATACAAGCTCATCCTAGCCCATAACATCGTAGCATGCCTCCCTCCTAGCATCCACATCATATATCACATACTCTTCGTGGATGGGCAATCTGTGGATCCGCCACACGTCCTCTAGTGTGATTGTCACCTCACTTGTTGGGAGGTGGAAGGAAGATGTCTAGCTATGCCATCTCTCAATGAGTGTCATCAGCATACTCAAGTGTGACCGGACGAGCGGAGCATAAGTGATATACCAAAGATCGATGGCCCCTAGATGCTCCTGCTGTTGCTCTAGCATACCTTGCAAAGCGCCAAATAGATCCCGAGACTTGTGCTTGTGTGAATATAGTATCGGTACCTCCTCCTGCATCAGGAAAGTCATTGCGTTAAAATTCGTTAAAAAAATCCTAATCTTGGCTTGTCTCAGTGTACCTCAAAAAACTTCAGTGTTGCTATCTGTGGGTGCAGTGTAGTTTGCAAACTTCAAAATGCGCCGCTAGGAGCTTCTAACTTTCAAACTCTGCCGCGACATCGCAGTTTGAGAGGGTGGCTCAGTTTAAAAGGAAACCCTAATTGCAAAAGGAACTGTCGCGAGGCACTTTGCATATGCGATTGGGTTTGGAATTTAAACCCTAATTCCAAATTGCACTGCGACGTTGCTACTCGCGACTATGGCACAGTTTGGGGCTGTGCAACACCGTTTTAAACTTTTTAGCGGTGTAGTATTGGACCGCTCCTAAAAACTAAGTTTCCTAGCCTAATAAATGCACATGTAAATCAAAAAATGAAGTTGGGTTAAGTTAACTCACCGGTGGTCCTGTGCCAGGAAGCCTCTGGTGTGTCCGTACTTTGTCAGAAATGTGCTAGGGAAGCTGTTGTTGCGCCATCTCGTGAAGGTGTCAAAGCTCAAAATTGTAAAATCTCTAAAGGCTGAATGTGAAAATGAATTAGAAGTGGCCCCTCAAGACTTATTTAGGCCTAAAAATTAGGGTTTTTTGACCCCATTTAGCCATCCTGTTAGGGTTTTGATCCCTTGAGCTTGTATTTGTCTGTTAGTGGGCCGTTTTGCATCGTTTTATCTTGTTTTTGACTTTCTAGAGCCTTTTTGGACTCGTCGGGCACTTTGTCCCTTTTTTTTTTTTCGTGAGATCACCCAAAAATCTGAACTTTTTGTCTAATCTCTCAAGGGGGCAGTATGTCAGGATATTTCGCCTGCTAAGGCAGTAGTGGGGCAAGTTTTGAAATCGATTTTTTTTGGCTTTTGATCAAGATAGTTTATTTTTTGAACCAACACAACAAGTGCATCGCTTCAAAGAGGGGCAAAATTTAGACACGTAAAATGTACTGATTGTCATTACACACTTGATCCTGATTACTAATACCATTTCAACCTGAATCATCCTCTTAGCTTGTCATCACTCTTCGTCCCTTAATTAAATAAATAAGCATTTATCTGATTAATTCATTCTCTCTTGTTAATTAAATCAATCAATCTGATCTAATTAATCCTATATCTCTATTTAATTAAATAATTCATTTTATTTGATTAAATCTCTAAAGTCACCCTATTAAATTAAATAAATTAATCCTTGTTCAATTTAATCTAACATCATCCCCTTTAATTAAATAAATCAAAATCACATTCTTCTCATCTTTTGATTTAAATCAACCCATAAATCTAAATCAATTAGTCACATCATCTAATCCCTCATTAAATTAATCATTAAATCTAATCAACCCTTGATTAATTTAATTCTAATCTATGTCTCATCCTCTAGTTTTTGCCACTTGCACACGAAAATACATTTAATTCATTTATTAAATCTCTATTTTCTCTCAACTTGGCATCTTTTGAGGAATATTCTTTCAAATTTGAAATCCATCCAAGTGGATTTGTCCTTCCAACAAGACATTTATTCCTTCTTTCATGTCCTTGTGCATTGAGCCAAGTGGCATTTACGTCATTCTTTTTTCCCTCTTACATGCCATTTCACTATTTTCAAATTCCACCTAATTGCATTTATGGGCACATTCATCAAAATGTGCACATCCTTTGCCCATTCACATCTTGACAAGTGGCATTTGGCCATTGGTTGAAAGTTAGTCCCACATTGCTTCATTTTGGGCATTTTTCCATCTTGTCTTTTTATAAATAAGAGGTTTCTCTCCTCATTTGATCATCCACAATTTGAATAAACTTACTATATTCAATTTCATCTTCAAGCACCTCTATCTTCATCCATTTTATGAAATTTATAGCTAGGTTATGCAGATTTTTCATCATAGAGCTCAATTGAATCAACATCAAAGTGCATCACTCATCAACATTGCATCATAGGAGTTGGGAAATGGTCAATTTTCACATCAAATTGACACCAATTCCCCCATGGGATCAATAATTTGCTTGCTTAATTAGGATTTCATTGCTTTCTAATTGTGTTCTTCAATTTTATTTCCTATTTTGAGCATTGCTAATGGATTTTATGGGGAATATTGATTCTCACTTGCATACTATGTGTTTGTTTCTTGTGTTTTGCAGGTGCTAGGATTGGGGTTTTACAAACCCTACCCACATTTTATTAAATTAAAGAAAAAAACACAACAAAAAATAAAATAGTGTAAAAATTAATTATATAAATAATTGTATTGTAACCTTTAAAAACATTATAATTATATTTCATCTTTTAAGATCTATTGAATAGGAGAAGAGGCCTCCCCACTTCTCATAACCAATAACAAGGCATTGTCTAAATTGTATATAAGGTGATCAATTTTGCAATTATAAGAGTAAACTCAACTTTCTCAAAAGAGGAATTTATCATGACATATATCAAAGGTTACTAAATATCATATATATATCAAAGGTTACTATATATATATTAAATATAAAAATTTAATTCTATCTTAAAATTATTTATGTATTTACTTTTTAATTAATATCTTTAGATATAACTTTTTTTATATACTTATTATGCTTCTCAAATTGATCCTCGAAAGATGTCAAATTCATATATGTTGTTTATGATCATAATGTGATGGTCATTTACATATTTTTTATAAAACGTTTGGTTAGGTTCAATAGATGCTTATGAATTCTAAAAAAAAATTGTGGAGTTTATCTCAAAGCCAATTTTGTTATTAAGTTAAAAAAAAATTCATGTATTTGAGCTCTATCAACTTGTATGATATAACTGCGATAAAATGGTAAACAAACAAAGAAAATAGATTTGTGAAACAATTGTTGTTTTGCAAATGCCTTCTGTTTTCCACTTTCTCAATTTCAATCCAAAACAATATTATACATTCAAAGTAATATTTGCTATTTGCTCTATATTGAGTGAGAAAAAGATAAAATTCTTATAGGGAAATTAATATTAGAGGTACAACTTGAATGGAAAAAACATGATTTTGATTCTAATTGTATGGAGACTTAAGTACCTCCATTGCATCTAAATATTTTTTTTAACAAACAAAAAAAAAGCTATCAGATAAATAATTGTTCCTTTAATACAATTAGATTTATAAATCAAAAGCCACATAATATATCTAGATTATTGTCATAATAAATTAAAAAAAATATTTCTTTTGATGGATCATATTACATGGATATTGGCATTTCTACCTCTATATAATGGATTATCATATTATGCCGGAGATTACATTTTAACTAGAAGTTTCCCTTTAGCATTCATATGAAGTTCTTGTCCATCAAATTCAACTTATGGTTGAAACTAACCCAACTGCACCTCTAGACAATTTGAACCTTGGTAGATGGTGTAATCAAGAAACATACCATCATCCCTTCCGATTGTAATTGAACTACAACCAATCATGCTAGAATACAAATTTCATATTAGATAATACTTATATAATGAATATGATAATATTATCAACATTGTTAAAATCAAGTCTAACAAACTATAAATTTATAGAAAATATATAGAGCAATCAAATTTTTAATAAGAGGAAGGTTAGATAATACAAAATCTATATTAATTATAATTTGAATGATCAAAATCATTTTACCAACATTATCAACTTAAAAAACAATAATTCATATTTTACTAATTTAAGGACTAATGCTGATTAAACTACATAAACATAAAAAAATCCTTGAAGAAAACAAAAAATTATAAAAAATATGATATTAGAACCCATTTTTGACATACTTGTGAGAAGTAAATTCACCCAATTTTCATTATTTAAATAATATTGAATCACTTTAACTTAAAAGAACCAAAATGACTTGGAGGTTCATCCCATAGTGTGATGGTAAAGTGTTGTTGTTGTGGCTGTTGGAAAAATTAGTAAGCTATCTATATGTTATTGATGTCACTATGTTGGTAGTTTGGTCTAGTACTCTTAAACTGGTGCATATAACTATTTTATCTTCTCTGGCGGCTGATCTAGTATTTTTGGTTGCCCCTCTGATATTCTAGTATGCATTTCTCCATAGTTGACAATTGCTGATTATGGTTTTGGGAAACTACTTATGGATGTTAAAGGCATGCATGATCAGGATATTTCGTGTTTTCGTGCTCGTATAATGAAGTGACATTATTCTGTTGGTTGCGGTGAAGACTATTCCTGGCCGACTTGTAAAGTCAATTTTGATATGATATGAAAAACTAAAGTGTGACCTATTTTGTGGTCTGGGCTGACACAATGTATCATGCTAACGGTCAAATTACATTTTGAAAATATTTTGAAGAGTTGACAATTGATATCTTTTATAAATGAATTGCATCTAATTAGGCCGATCTAATTGATGCTTATGATGGAGGTTAGATATATATATGCATATATGGTGAACAGTTTTTGAGAGATAGAGCGTGCGTGAAGAGAAGTAAGAAAATAGAAGAGACATAAGAAATAGTGAGCGAGTAATGTATGTGAAGGTGTAATCATAATGACAACATTTGATGAGAGAAGAATGAAGGGTGAAAAGTCTGAATATTGAGCATCACCGGAACTATATCAACACATGATAAGTGCATCTTTCCAGTTCATTTTTGGGCTGTAAAGCCTTATTCTATTTTGTATAATCCTGTGTAAGCAGTGAGCCTCCTTGTTGGATAGTGAGTCCTTTTTGTAAGCAGTGAGCCTTTGTACTTGGATAGTGAGTCCTTTTGGCAGTGAACCTATTTTGAAAATATTATATAGTGCGAGTTAACCCTCACCATGGTTTTTCCCTTATTGGGTTTTCCACGTAAAAATCTGGTGTTCATTGTGTTGATTTACTTTCTGTTATTTGTGTTTCATGCTTATATTTAATAACATAATAGTGTGGTTGAAGATTTGATAAGTGATAAAGTTTTAAAGTTAAATTTGTGTGACAACTGATTCACCCCCCCTCTCAGTTGTCCTGCGCCTGTTTAACAGTGGCCACCAAGGTTCAAATCTCTGCTAGGCCATTGTGAGATAGGCGTTTAGGCCTATGTTGTTCCAATCCCTCGTTGGGCTGGTGTGCTTGTGGACTCTATGCCCCTGTTGGACTACTATACTTGCAGGATTGGATTGATCACTTGCATTCCTGTATGAGATTATTCACTATTGATTCCACATGTAAACATGTCAAAATTGTTCATCCTTTCGTTGTGAGATACTTGGAAACAAAACATAGCAATGCAAAGCAAGATATACTATTACTATTCAGTCTTTTATAGTTGAGAATTATATATAATGTTTCATATTTTAAAGATGCCTTTAGACACAACATACAAACTCTTCCACTTGATGAGGTACTCAAACCTGTAACTACTAGTTACTACTTTGGAAAAAATCATAAATATCTTTCAAACTAGATATAAGTTTGATTTCCAATAACATTTTTCCATTGACAGTCATGAATTTTGGTAATCTCGCCATTGATAGAGTTGCAATATATTTCAATCATTGCAGAAACCTTAAATTCTCACAGGTGAAGCCTTTGCATCATTTGAGATATTAACTATACCGTTTATCAAAAACCATGGCCAATTTAAACATCATTAGTCAGTTAATACGTTACATTACTACATTTCATTTAAACATATGACTTAAACACATTTTTCTGTGGTTGACAATTGTTTGTATTATGATCTATTGAATGTTGTTTAATCTAGTTACAAAATGTTATTTAATTAGGGGAGAGGATCCAATATTTGAGCATGTTTCAATAGTTGTGCTAATAGTAGTTTATATAATGTCCAATATTTTTATCAATATTGGACCAATAGTTCGTGACTTTAAGTAGTTAGTGTTGATGATGACTACCCATAATTAAACAAAATGCATTCCTTTGATCTAAAAAGCAACCAATCATGTGATTCCACATCAACGCTCAATAAAACATGTTGTGAATGCACAAGTATTGGTCTCACTTTTTTTTGGGGCCTTTTTGGACACCTTGACAAAAAGCATGCTGATGTGGCATCATATTTGGTGATGCACGACCTTGAAATCTTAGTTATAAGTAGGGGACTTGCCAAGTAAGTTGCTGTAAAAAATTGGGAGTGATTTGAAATTTTCACGTAGGATAATTAGAAGCTCAAAGTTAGGGTGCACAACTATTGGGTCCTCTCCCCTATTAATAACTGTTTAAATGAAGTTTTATCTGAAAATATTTAAGGGCATGAGTAAATTGAGTTTATTTGAATTAATCAATCCAGTGGCATTAGGAAACTCCTAATTTGGGTGTATTGTTGTGGCAAACAAGCTGTGTCAAAGATTAGAATCTTCTTACTATTCTTTTTGGGTAGATAAAATTAGAAACTTACTTTACCATGCATCATCAAAACTTGCACTCTGCATACAGGCAATTGCATAGGTAGAATGCTGTAATGTCCCTTTCTATTTTTGCTTTAAAACAATATTTCTAATCCTAAAATGATAATTGCATTTGTACTTATAAATATAACTTAATCAAAATCATGAATTGTATTAAAGTATTCAGATTTTTTCATCTTGACATAATTTTGAAAACAATCTTATCTTAATTTTTTACTATGTTTCTTCTTCCATTTGCAACTATTTTTCCTTAAATGTTTGTTAGATCTAGACAAGTTATGGGTTTTCATCCAATAACTTGATAGGAGAAATTATGGGTTTTCATCCTTGGACCTCTTAATTTTCTTTGGAGGGTTTTCATCATAGCAACACAAATCATTTAGAGAAAAAATCGACAAATCAAAAGTATAAAGGTTTTTTGAAAAAAATAGAAAAAAATCAGATTTAAGAAAAAACCTATGTTCCACGGGGTTTCGGGGATGGGGACGGGGGGATGGCAAGGGAAGTGTTTCAGGGATGTGGGAGCGGGGGGTCTAAGTTTGGGGGCAACAGGGGAATGGCGGGGGGACGGTGGTAGGGGGACGGTGCATTGAAATACATATAGTACTTGAAAAATTAGTTATAAAAAGATGTATAGCTGTAGAACCCTAAGGAATAAGTAAAGTTTAAACTTTAAACACGTTGCAATGATTTCATTGAACTAGTGAACATTGAAAATCAAAATGAAAATATACTTAATAAACATTGGAATGAGAACTAGATGTTTCATAATTTGAATGCTGTTAAAGGTTGTGGATTTTAGCTTTACACCTACCAATTACATTTACTAAAGTTTCTAAAGCCTTTTCAATATATCCAAATTGTGAATATTTTACAATCATTGCAGTCCATGAGAGCAGATTTCTTTGAGTCATTGTTTGACATTTTAATTCATGTTGCAAATCTAAATGGGAGTGGGAAAAACTCATTATTTTGGTTGCTTGGAGGCCTTTAGCCATCGGTGTCAACTTGTTTGTTTTTTGTTCTGTACTTGATTCATGGGCCATAAGTCATGTTTTTCCTATCCATTAAATGAAACAAAAAAAAACCCCTCATACCTGTAACTTCGATCGCCCAAACTCAAATGCCCACACTCAGTAATGTAAACACTTAAACAACAAAATGAAAATAGAGGAAAAAGTCAAAGGCATGGTTGATATAGCCTTTTAAGCTTTTAAGAATACTTTAAAATTTAAAATTTATAAATATCACTTTTGTTTTTGTTTTTTTTTTTAAATCATTTTTTATTGCATTTTTAAGGGGCAAGCCTGGAAGTTCCTTCCACTTTGGGGGATGTTTGGCAGTCTTGAGGATGCCTAGAAGTCCCCTCAGAAGAGAGACATCTTAGAGGCAGCGGAGAAATGGGGGGACGCTAGGGGGATGACGGGGGGATGTTTCCCTTAAGTTTCCAAGTCTCAAAAACGACAAGATTTCCCGGGGGGGGGGGTGTGTCCCTGTGGAACACTGTGTAAAAAATTATAAAAAAGGAGACAAAAACTACTTTCTTTTTTTGAAATTTAAGGGCATTTCCATAGCATAGAGATATAGAGAGAAAATAAAATAGAGAGTTTAACACATGAATTGTAGAAAATAGGATTTTGTTGTTTATATTCATATCACTAATTACATTGCATTGCACAAAGCATACTTCATAGCACACAAATAATAACTAGATGGTTATAGTTGATAAAATTTCAATTACTATATAGTTTGTACAAAGTCAACCTATAAACTAAGTACAAAGTTCCAAAAAATCAAATGTAGCCAATGACTCTTGCTACTATAAATAGAGCTATGCTAAAGGGCTACAGATCTTGATGATGAAACTCTTGGTTTAGAGCTTCTCCTAGTCATTCAACCTCATGATATCCAAATTGGTGTCTAGGATCTCAAAATCCTTAGGCTCAAGAAAGTCACTAAAAAAACAAATTTTCTTTGCTAAGTAGGCATCATAAATTACAAAACGGGAATCGACTGGTTCATATTTGCGATTTAACAATACTTGCAATTTCTAGAACAATGTCAAAGATAACTATATGAAGATTGTGAAAGGAAAATTATATGACAAAGCAAGCAATTGCAAAGTTCACCTTAGTAGGTTTTGAATCAAATAGCTCAAGATAGAGTAATAGAAAATGCTTTTGAAACAAAATCTTAAATTTCAAAAGACCATAAATGATATTAAAATGTTCTCATTGATAATTATTTTAGCAGATTTGTAAAAGAGTAAAGGGAGTGTTAAATATTTTTCCATTAGATAATAAAGACCTGCTAGTACAAAAGAAGAGAGCAACTATTTGAGCCACAATTTTAGTTATTATTATTCAAATAAATTTTCTTTGATTTTGCGTATAAGTGGATGGAGTTAAAAAACATTGATGGACTTTGAGTTGAGAATTTGAGAGATTAGAGGTACAAGTTTCAATGGAAAATCAAAGCATGAGGAACATTCCCTTTCAATGGGACAGTTGCCGTTGAAAAGTGAAATCTATCTGGATCTTTAAAGAGAATCTATGAGGTCTGCTTCGGGAGGGATCAAGATAAGCCCACAAGTCTAAGGCATGAATTCTCTCAAGGCATGTATTTCCTAATACCTATTTAACATGCATGGAATGCTACATTGTATATGTCTAAAACATTCATGCATTGCTATTGTACTCCTTTCAGGTCTTTTGAACTTCCATGTATATGACGATCCTAAATGGAATGTAGTTCTTGAACAATGCAGGACATGATTTAAGCAAAGTTTCACCAATTAACAAAAGCATTAAGCATGCAAAATATACAAAATATTTAAATATAACCAAAACAATCCTTCATTTTGATATAAAACACTACTCTAGTTTATTTTTTTTAGCACTACAAGTTGGTTTTTGTTAAAGAGAAAATATGAGGCTTGCTTTGGGAGGGATCAAGATAAGCCCACAAGACTAGGGCATGAATTCTCTCAAGGCATGTATTGCCTAATACCTATTTAACATGCATGGAATGCTACACTATATATGTCTAAAGCATTCATGCACTACTATTGTACTCCTAGGCCTTTTGACCCTCCATGTATATGACGATCCTAAATGGAATGTAGTTCTTGAACAATGCAAGACATGATTTAAGTAGAGTTTCACCAATTAACAAAAGAATTAAGCTTACAAAATATATAGAAAATTTAAATGTAACCAAAACAATCCTTCATTTTGATATAAAACACTACTATAGTTTATTTTTTTAGCACTACAAGTTGATAGGAACCATTTTGCTTCTGGTTCCACAATGTCTATATACTATTATGTATATACTTATGCTTCCCACTTGATTATACAACTCTCACTACCCTACCTGCTTATCATTAAAACTTGATGGCCAGTGCCAAATTGAAGCTCCAAATTATCACACTTTGTTAGTGCCAAATTGAAGCTCCAAATTATCACACTTTGTTAGCATCTGAAAAGGAAATTTGTCCCAACCTAAACTTGATAATCTAAACAACCACCTTGGTATTATTGTTGATAATTGAAATGTTAAAATTCTTTTGAATAGTCATGATCACAACAATTCAAAGAAAACAAACCTCTTTAGGTTGATATCAAGTCGACAGAGTTTCATTTTTGTTTAGTTTGGCTTTCTATATTTACTTTTGGCAAGCATTTTTATAAGGTTTAGATATGTCAGAAAAATAAGATAGAAGTCTTAGTATTTATGATATTGTCTACTAGTTTCCACTAAATTGTGTCTTTGGATTTATATACATGGACAACATTACTACGCCTAAGGCAAATGACAGTAGTGTGGATATAGAGAAAAAAGCAGCACATCTCTTAACTTTTCCATGTTAATGTCCTTAACAACAAATATAGAAGCATACCAAAGAACATGTCTATTTTAATGCCCTTAACATCAAACATAAAAGCCTACCAAAGAACGTGTCTCTATTTTAATGTCCTTAACATCTATTAGAAATATATGTCTATTCAAGGTTGCCTACTTGCGATTTGCCTCAGCAACCTGATGAAATCTAGTGAATCTTTGATGGTGAACCACGTCCCAACAACAAGCGCTTAGTTCTATTATGAAAATTAACAAAAAAACCCGATTAAATAGTGATTTCGCACTGTTATAGTTTTGCAATGGGTTGGTTGGGCAATTTTTTTGCAATTTTTATGTGTTTTTTCACAATTTATATGCGATTTAAGCCCTTAAAATTTGTTGAACACCATTGAAAACTACAGCTGATTAAATCGGGATTTTTCGAGGAAAAAAATCATTTCGGCCAAAGATTTTTTAAAAATTGCAATTTTTGTGATTTTTTGAGGATTTATGCTTCTATGGTTTTCATCCTCTTCGGCTGTAATATTCACTTGTAAAGTAGCATAATATTTATTCCTAATTGATTGATCTCCTATTCTCATTAAATGATCTCCCTTGTATATGAGACAACCCTTCATACACCCTTTGACTTTTGATAAACTGTAATTTTAATTTTAATTTAATAATTCTTTAAACCCAATCATAGATATCTTAATTTACGTGCCATTTTTTGAATCTCCTTCAATTACCTTTCTTGCTACTGGTTTATGTATTAGCGAATTACCTTCTTGTCTTGGGCGAATGTGTCTTATAAATCTGAACACGCCATGTTTTGGGTTGCTGAGCAAATTTCGCAAAAATATAAATTGGCTTATTTTGAAACGGGACATTACAGAAGCCTAAGCAGCAAGGCTTGAACCTAGGTCATCAGCATGTCAATTACTCCATATTATGGCTAGATGGTGGCCTGCTGTGTTGACACTCTTCTAAAAGTTGAGAACACGTTATTCCAATGCTCTTCTAGAAGTTAACTATATTAGTACAAGCAAAACAGGTATGACCACAATTATAAAGCCCCGCCATGCAACCCCAAAGGAAACTAACATGCAAGCATTTAAGGCACAACTTTTTTTTTTAAAGAAATAATATGCAACAACATACATCACATGAAATGAACAATATAAGTACAAGAGATAACAAAGTTCCTTGGGGTCACATAGTTGCATCACTTTTCATAACACCATCTTACATTACATGAGGGATAAACATACACCCAAATCAAATGACCCGAACATGGATCATGCATTAACAATATGAAGATACATTGCTTCAAGGTTAACATCAATACAATATTGTTTCCCAACATCTATGGGAAGAATATAATAACATGGAAAGATAAATCTGAAATTGAAGGAATACAAAGCTATAAGTTGGATTGAACTCCGACATAACTTAGAATTCACTGCAACAGGTACATCTTTGTGCATCTCGACCTTCGGATGGGGACCCAATGGGGTGCGTAGCACGTTCCACCCGACCACCCCCGTGCTTGGAGTAAACAAGAAAGATCCTCACCCAAGAAGTCAAAAGAACCAAAGATAAACAAGACTCCACAAAAGAGATAACAAATCACCAGATATTAACCCATAACATTGCCAACACATAACCACAACAAGAGTAATGAAATGACCAACAAGAATCAATCGCCAATATTATAGATCAACACTAAACAACTATAAGAGGTGCCGACAACAATAGAATCCAAGAACTCTCCAATTGAGGTTGCAAAATTCAACCAACAATAAATATCCAAGGTACCTTTCATCCACATCAATAAACAACAACAATAATAAACAACTCCAGAGGCAACAAGAACAAGAGAGACAAAGGGCATAGTGGGAGAGTGTCATCGCATGGCCTTATATGAATTCGCCAGACTACCTATCACAAGGTGCCGCCTCCATCCATTCATGGATTATCCAGACAACCTAGCTCAAGGAGCCACCTCCATCTATGGTTATCCAGACATCCTATTTCAAGGTGCCGCCCCATAGGGTTACTCATGTGGAGCCACTTACCTTTCATAGAGACAAGGTAGTGACCTTACCAACCAGGTCTTCCCACCCGTCCTTAGCCTTTGAAAGCGCTAACAACAGGGGTGAGGTGCATGTTTTTATCTTGTTATGTGTTAACTAACCCAACCCACTAGATACATTAATTAGGTTAAACTCTTTCAAGGGTGACCACTTGTACACTGGCCCCAAGAAGAGCCACTCTCCCCTACGGTTACTCTAAAATCAAAGAAAACAATAGGTGTACCTCAATCCTCAAGACATAAAGGCATTCTTAAAACAGACACATGATGCATGACCATCTCGTGGCTATCCAAGCATCAAAATCCATAAACCAGGAGGTACTACCCACACAAATATTCATGAGGTAAAAAGATAAACAAAAAGGTACAACAACAAACGAGCACACACACCCCACTTCCCCTAGCCTCTGGAGGTACATAAATATCTTCCCAAGAACCAAAATAACTTATTAAGCCAAATCAAGTCATACTAACAACTGTACAAAAGTTCAACCTAAATTAAACGTAAGACATATCAAAAAACAAATTTCCATCACATAAGGCCAAGCAAGATAAATCAACTCATGCAATTAAAATTACACACCATATAACCCCTTTATTTTGAATAAATAGGAAGTTAAGGATAATCACATAAACGCTGAAGCACTTTGTACAAAGCAAACCACAATAACTAGTAATCACAAAGGCATCACTTCCACATTCTATATCAAAACATTTAAACGTGGCCATGAAGACATTCATTACTCATAAAATTATAATGGAAAACGACACAATATCGGATAAGGGGTACTCATGACTCCCATGGCTAACATAAAACCTATATTGTAAACATGCTTAAGCCATTAAAAATTACTTTTGAAAAAAAACATAATATTCTCCTAATTAGTCCTTTATCCACTATAAGTATGGCATAAAGATAAACAAGAGCTACCAACTTTCTATCCTAGTGGGTTTCACACTAATGTCCTTTACCAAAGTATGAACGGCCCTATCACCACCTAATACTACAATTTTAAGAACTGCCACGATGACATTTATACAAAAAATAGTTTGTGATCTATGTGATCTTAACTCCTTATGAGATATAAATCAAATCCCTAAGTTAACGGAATATAAATAAGTCAACAATAACATAACTTAAAATTAAATAAAATTAGTATCTTCTTCTAATTTATTCCCTTAATTACTATTTCCCTTCCACCGTAATTACTTAAATTCTCATATTATATAACAGCAAGTTAGTGACTCATTTCGATTTATCCATATTAGTTAATACATGAAATCAATAAAGAATACATCCCTCGACGAACATTTACCCTGTATGTAACTCTTTTAAAAGGAACGTTTAAGAGAAAGTCATCTTTTGCAGTGAGGTATTGTCACACTATTATGGGATTAAACGGTCTACCTGAAAATGTGTATGCAAGACAAGGCTAGCAACCAATCTCAAGGTGATTCACAAAAAGAACTCTTATCAAGGAATACCATTCTAGAAGTTCTATACGAATACATTGATAAGACTTATAAAATTAGAAACATAGGCAAGCGTTCACGATTGGGATGGCACTAATTCCACTTTAACACCAACAAGCGATTTGATTGAAGGAATGACGAAAGATCAGATGATGGAAAAAAAAGTCACGAGCAGGTCAAAACAATTTACCAAAGATCATGGCGCAGGGGAAAAATCGGATGACATCAAGCATAGCTACCGAAATACTATTTTAGACAAAGAGGGCGCATAAATTTAATAGAGAGTACTCATAAACCTTCAGATTATGGAAATCGACTGAGGAAAAGTGGTTCGACATTGAAAGAGAGAAAGAAAGACCCGACTACCGTAACAGAAAACATAAAGCTATTACCAATCATGCCACTTAAGAAAATTCGATGAAGGGCGCATTAAGCGAAATCAATTAATCTTACGGCAAGGATGAGATGGCCGAGGTTTAATCGTGACATACTCCAGTAAGAACTCTGGTGAAAGATACAATGAGGGACAGCAATAAAAAGTGTGGTCTGGACAACAACAAGAGTACCGACAGATGGTTAAGAATCCAATCCATACCATTTAGGAAAAAAAAAGAATAGCTATGAAATCAACCAAGGATCAAATCCGGATACACCATGAGGAATAAGCTATAGGCAGGTCAAGCACAAGGTAAAAGAAGCAAACTTTCATGTAAACTATATACATCGAGACCTAGCATGTTGAAATAACCAGCGATAGCCAAGCACCAAACATCAACAGAAGGCACAGGTGAGAAAGAGAAAGCGGCAGACGTCAACCTAGTAAAAGCATCGCCCCAAGTCACAAGTAATAGCAACAACCTCTACTACAGAATATATGCATCAGATTTAGAAAGGGAAGCAACCAGTCTGAAATCATATTACTAGGAACAGAAATGTTATAAACAGAGGTCATTCGATGCACATACAGGGGAGACTTTTTCTAGAACAAAACACCAAGTCTACTCATGGGGTATAGTCGATGTAACTACAGGCGTCCGATGCATACACCCAAAACATTAACACTTTATAATAAATTAATAACCAAAATAAAACTTCTCTCCTACACAGCTAGAATAGGCGCAAGAGGACATTACCATATGAAACATAGCTCGTGCTTAGCTATAGTAGGGAGAGGTGCAAATTAAAAGTAAGGATTCTTCACTAGAGTGCCCGGATCACAAAATACACAAGGAAAGGATTGTAGAAGAAATTTATTGCAGGAAATAACATCGAACAAATCAATACTCTACTATGTACATATTAACACATAAAATGAACTTACATAGGTGGATCGTTTGGAGATCTTCTTACACTCGGATTGCCAATCTCAGACTCTCTGCTATCAGGTACTAAGTAGCTCTCTTCCGTAAAACCCTTGACCTGCGCCCCTTCCTTCCCCCCAAAATTAAAAGCTTCCTTCTATTAAACTCCCCGAACAACCAAAGTCAAAGAATCTTGTCTTCCAAAAAAAACCCGTTTTCAAAACAAATAAATCAGTTTTTTAAGCCTTGCATGGCTCGAATCCATCTCTTTCAATCCTTTGCTTTCTTTCTTTTATTTTTATTTTTTGTTTTGTTTTGTTTTGTTTTGTTTTTCTTCAGACAAATTAGGCAATCTTTTCACAATAAAACAAGTTTCCAGATTACGTTCCAATCTCAAGCAGTGCATGTGCACGCTTTTGTGTTTTACCCTCTTTTCCCTGCTTTTACAAATTAGTTCGAAATCACATCCTTCTTATTTCTTTAATTTCTTATTTTATTTTAAACAACCTTGAAATTTAATTTTAATTTAATTAATTATCTTCAAACCACCAATAAATTATTAATTCTTATCGGATACCATTAAAAACAATACTTTTTCAAAACAAATTAATTTATTTATTTAATAATAACATATTTACTCAATATTCCATAAAACTAAATTATTTAATTATCATTATAATATCCAATTTTATTTAATCAATACTAATTTAATTAATTGAGTAAATAACGCTATCAAAACATTACGTTTATCACCTGAACCATTAACACACCAGTCGACGATAACATAAATAGACACTTACCCAATTCTCCAGACGGACTACCATGGAGGGGCACTACAACAATACTCTAAGGGCCCTGATTAACATTAAACCGGTTTTTATTTTTTAAGTTGCAAAAAGCCTGTGATTTTAACCCAGGACCTGCTTTGAGAGACCACTTACCAGCCCACCTATTTTCCTCATTCACATGCAAAAGTGGTAAATAGTTGGCTTATTTAAAATGGATAAAAAATGCCACTGTCTGTTGAACATGGTGAATGTTAAAAGAAGGCCTACCATAAGTGGTCTCATAAAATGACTCTAATGAATAATATTCCCAAACCAGCAAAAAGCAGAAGAAAGATAAGAATAAAGAACATTAATGATGCTAAAAATCTTATGGCGCTTATGAGAAACATTTTTATCCCTTTCAAGTTTTCAAGACAATAAAGGTTTAAGAATAATCTCTTTATTGACATATTTAGATTGATCAAATATTTTTGGGACAGCGAATTGTTGAGAGAAATTGATACTCTGATTGAAAATGTGGTTAAATTTTAGAATGTTCTTTGAGGAGAGCACTATAATGTTAAGAAAATAATATTTGTTCATCACCCTGCAAATACATATTAGTACATTTTGTTGCAATATAAGCATAGATGTATATGGTGCCTTGTTGTACCACTTTTATGGTAGACGTCTCATTCAGCACTAAACCACCTCCCTTGCTTGAAGGCAAACTAAACTGCTGCTGCCATCCATCCATCCTCTCTGATAAATCTACTGTAAATTTCACAGCATTTATATTCTCAGGAAAAAAAAGTCTCCAATTGGGAAGAAAATTCCTCCAAGACTTATAGAATTCATTTAGCTCATCCCCCTCAAGCAACTCTGCATTTTGAAGGTCCCTTCTGTACGAGATTAACTTTATACTTCCATCACTATCAACCTCCTTCCGGACACTATGTACTCCAGTCATGGCTCCTTGGTAGTCATCTTTAAATAAGAAAAGATATCCAGGCTCAATTGTAGGCTCAATGATACTTTGTTGGTTGAGCTGTAAGCAATATTCAGTTACTGTAAACAGCTTGTAGAGATGCCTTGGCCTCAACTCATCCGTACTATATACATCAAGGTATTCAGGAGGATGATTTTCAAGTTTTTCTATGGGTGGAGCAGGAGGAGGAAGGATGCTCCTACATTGACCCTTGTCTGTTATTTTATGCAGCTCCCAGGCAGACCAATCATCTGCATCATCCATAATAACTCTATGACCCACGGACAAATACATACATTCCTCTGTAACCCCTCTAATACTATCGCCACAAATCCATATATAGTCATGCGTAGTGCTTCCATCCTCACTAAGCATGCTCGTAATATAAACACAATCTCCTATATCTGGCAACTGAGGTAGGGTTTGCCACCTGGTTATTCCTCCCCCTAAATCAAGCTTTTCGACATTGTACATGTCCTTGTCTTGTGCCGAACAGGGAGTCAAAGCATATACACACTGGTCTGTGACAAAAAACCTGGTGAATTTGTATGATTCAGCATAAATGTGAGACGGAAGAGGAAGCTTCCTAAGAATACCCTTTTGATATATGAACAGAAAAAGGGTATTGTCATTGTCAATTTGGGTATGGGCATAGAAAATGACTGAATTTTTAAGGGCGTTGGGTTTGTAGTGGGGAATTGCATATTGGGGATTGTTTAGGGCATATGCCCATGTTTTATTCAAGGTCATCAACAAGGGTTTCATATGCCAGGGCATGTAAGCCATGATCGGGCCCAGAGTGATATCATTGGGCAATACAGGGATTAGATCTGCAATCCAATGAAATACAATTCACAGTTCAATATCATGTCTCAGAAAAGCTAATTACAAGAAATTGACATTTTCTTGTTGAACCCTAAAGTTACTGTTATCAAACCCACATACAGTTACAGTTGAAAAAGGAACCCAAGTGCTGCTACTGTTAAAAAATGAACCCAAGTGCTAATACCATGAAAGAAAAAAGAAAGTACCCAAAAGAGAAGATGCTTACAAAAAATAGATGGGTGATTACTGTTCTCTGAAATAAATCAAACCCCAAAACAAAAAAAAAAAAAGTTTAAGTAAAGAAAGAAGAAACGTACCAAAATTGTTGCTTGATGTTGTACATTGCAACTGTAGCTCTTCTGAAAATTGACTTTGTGGGTCTTTGCCACTGATACTTTTCATCCTTTTTGTGCACCCCATGGTTTCTTTCCATCGGCATTCGGCAGCAAGCGTGCGTGGCCTTGATTTTAAGAGTGTAAGCTCGTTCAATATATATTCAATAAGAAACTTAGCGATTAAGGTACGATTCTTCTAAAAAAGTTTATGCTCTCATCGTGATGTCAACAGAGCAAAAAGTGATGCTTGCATTTCTAGCTCCCACCATAAATTGGAAAGGTGGATGCATTTGGAAAGCTTAAGCTTGAAGCAGTCCGTCTTTATGCTGTATCGGGCTTTTGATATTGATATTCTTCAACTGATGACGTGTGATCGAGCCCCGTCCTCTATCAAATAAACTTTTACTTTGAATTTTTCTGTTAAAGTAATAAAAAAGTAAGATTTGATTCAAATAAAACTGATACTCATTGTTCCTTTAATATTTACTTTTTATTATCTTATTAAATAATTCATGATAAGATGAATCATTCTTTTGCTCTTCTATCATTATTTTATATTTATTCTTTTAATTGTTTTTTTTAAAAGTTGCAATCAGTGTCAACTTTAAATTAAGTATTATGTTGTAATTGAATAAAGAAGTAAAATTTTACATAAAAATTATGTTAATTAAACAAGTGATATAATAACGAGTATTTGTAATTAATTGTAATTGTAATCCTAAATGTAATTATAAAATTAATTCTAATAAATTTATTATATTTTAATTAATTATAAAATTATACAATTATAATTATAATTATAATTTTATTTATATAGTTTAAATTGTAATAACAAAGGTAATTGAAAACTTAATTTTTAATTATAATTATTTGAAAAAAATATAAATGAATTGTAGTTAATCTTAATCTTTATTTTAATTTTAAATAAAAAGTAAAAATAAAAGATTCTAATATTTTTCATGTCCTTTTTTAGCCAAAATATTATTAATTTAGTATGCATATTAATTTAATATATTAATATATAATATAGTCTCGTGTACTAAATCATTAAAAATTTAGTATGCATATTAATTTAATATATTAATATAGTATATAGTCTTATATACTAAATCATTAAAAATTAAAATATTATAGTTTATTACAAATAACATATTTAATAATATAGTATATAGTCTCATATACTAAATCATTAAAAATTAAAATATTATAGTTTATTACAAATAATATATTTAATGTATGTATTAAATTATTAAAAAATCTATTATATTTAATAATTAGAATAAAAATATAATAATATTATTATATTAAAGTTTATTGAATAATATATTTAAAATATTAAATTATTTTTAAAAAATATTATTATATTATAATTTATTATAAAATATTTAAAAGATATTAAATTATTAAAAAATATAATATAGTAAGTCATTAAGAATTAAAATATAATATTATTATTTTATAATTTATTACACGTATACTAAATTATTAAAAAATTTAATATATTAAATCATTAAGAATTAAAATATAATATTATTAATAATTTTTCTATATGTATGTATATAGAACAATCACTTTGTTTATAATATTATAAAAATAAATAAATTAAAACTATTTAAAATAGACATTCATAATATTATATAAATATTTTATGATAAATAATTTTGAAATATTTTAAAGTTACAAATTTGCATCCTTATTTTATAAAATATAAATATTTCTTAAATAAAAAAATGATTTATTATTTTCTATCAAAAAATTATTAATAACTAATTAAATATCAATCATTATTTACTATCAAAAATTTATTAATAACTAATTAAACACAACTTTGCCATGGAATTGTATTGTGTAATGGCAAGTACTAATACATGTAAATATCTAGTATAAATATCTTAAATACATCTATCAAAAGAAATACAAAGCTATTTTATTTTTATTTTTTTACTTCCTAGGACTTGCACCTAAAGTAGGTTCAAGGTTTACACCGATAGAAAGTTATATGTATGTTAATATGTTTGAGAGTATGTGCAATACAAAGCTATTTTATTTACTTACTAGCACTTGCACCTAAAGGAGGTTCAAGGATTAAGCTGATAGAAAACTATATGTACGTTAATATGTTAGAGAGTATGTGTTTGTGCATGGATGGTCTGCAAAATCTAGTTGCATTTGGATGGATTATACAATTAACAATTAATAATAAGTAAATAAATGCTTAGAATGAAAAAATATTTTTGTTTGAATTGTGTAAAGAAAATATAAAATAACAAGTAATTAATTGTGGGAGAGTAGGTAAACAACCTTTAAAGGGTTCAAAAAATTCTTTCAAAAAGTTTAACCTTAGAAAAATCTAGATTTTTCTTAGAGGAAGAAAGTATTGTTTGATTATGAAATATTTGCATACAAATTTAAAACATAAAGTAATGCTAATGCAAAAAAAAAAATTGTCATCAAATTAACAAAAAACACTACAAATGGAAATAGAATGTTCCCATTCAATTGTCAAATCAACATTTATTCGGATTTTAAGTGATAAGTGATATTTTGGAGGCTTTTACCATTAAACAAGAGCTGGTTTACCATTAAATGACAACTAAAACTTGTTTTCGATGACTCAATAGTGGTTTGTGCTCAAATCTCACATTATATGTAGCCTATTAGATAAAAAGTTATTTTAATTTACTTTTGGACTTTTTTTTTTGGTATGTAAATAAAATTTTATTAATATAAAAAAAGACATTGCATCCTACCATCTCAGTGGCCATAGCTGAGCCGAGAAACCCATACATTCAATTTTCACAAACATCCAACCCCCAAACCCCAACCTCATGAAACATCCAAAATGACCAATTAAATGCATTGAATGCTTCCTTGCTTACAATCATTAACCGCACCAGCCTGGGAGAGAATGTCCTACGCGTTCCTCTCAGTGACACCTAGTAAGCCTACCACTCCAACCAACTATCACGGGGAGAAAGTGAACATGGTTGCATCTAAGCAACCGTGAATTTATTGGTTCTCTTGATACCATTTTCCCCATCATTTGCTAATTTATCCGCCTCTAAATTTGCTTCCTTGTAGGCATGTTTCACTACATAGCCATTGAAACTCTGTAATACCCCTATTGTTTCCTCTAGCAAATTTTGTAGCTTCTAGTTTGTCATCTTCTTGGACATCAAAGCTTGCATAATTATCATTGAATCACCTTTAACTTCAACTCCCTACATAGATCTAGAGGCTGCCAAGGAGCCCACATAGCTCAACAACCGTATTGGTATCCTCTGGGAGTGGAATAGATCAGACAACCATCACTTGAACATGTAGATTTCTAGAAATACATCCAACCCTTGAAACACCTGGGTTTCTTCTTGAAGCCCCATCAAAATTCATTTTGTGCCATCTGTACTGAGGCAAAGTCCAATTCGCATCTTTCATATTGTTCTTTTCAGTTCAACTGATCGAGTCCAACTTGGGAATGTTCTTGTCAAACCACCCCTCTTCATCTCTACATCACAATATGTGAACCACTCTTTATCAAGGTTCAACTACACCACCCTATAATTAGCCACCTCCATAATTGCAACTTCCAACCGATTAATGAAAGTAGGAAAATCCTTTGCCGAATCTGAGAAAAGCCTATGGTTCATTTCTTTCCATATTTCCCACACCACTAGTGAGGGAATAAAGCACCAAAGAACATCGAACAAAGAGCCCTTCTTAAGAATTGGCTAGGAAGAAAATAGTGAGAGGATGTCATTTGGTAGTGCCCTGGAGACCACCTAAGTTTAGCGCAGAGCCATCTCCAACATGCAAGTGTAAAGGGGCACCCAATCAGGAGATGATTAGCATCCTCCTTAGCCCATTTACAAAGCACACATCTTGAAGGCCCCTCAAAACCCATTATGTGAAATTTATCAGCCATGGGGATCTTGTTCTGAAGAGTAACCCATGTAAATGTCCCTACCTTAGGCAAGTAGAACTTACTCCAACACAAATGTAATGGAAGCACTGACTTACCATCACCTTTTCATAATTGTTCATAATCTTCCTTAGTTTTGTACATGCCTGATGAGGATCCTTCCCATACTAGCCAGTCCAACCTGGGTCTCAATGATACCCTTCTCTTATTCAATGCTTTTGATAGTAACACAACCTCAATAGGGGGGATAGGCAGCTTGTCTAAGTCTTTCCATCCCCACACGACATGACCATCTTCCATTTTTTAGACATGTAGTCCCTTACCTTACGACCCCAAGCTTGCTGCAAGATATCCTTCATGTTCAAAATCATCAAGCAACTATCCAAGCTAGGGAAGCCACCCCATGAATCCTCCTAGAACAAGGCCGATCTTCCATCATGATATCCCAAGTTAGTTACTCCAGAATGAGAGGATGGCATGCCTTTATGAAGTTCCAAATATGGGAGCCCTGGGGAAAATTCTCTATCATAAGGATGCTGTTCTCATTGGAGTCATTCAAAATATTTATGCTAAATGATTCTTGACCATTTGGCTTTATTTTTTGAATACATACTCCAAATTGGCTTCACCCCAAGCACTTGGTTCCCTTACCCCACTATTCTCTTTTGACTTGCACACAGTATCCCAGGCTATGAGCAAATACTTCTTTTGATTAGATACCCCTTTCCAAAAAAATCTGTGCATACTCCATTTGATGTTGGACACCATGCTATTTGGAAGTACCAAGTAGGACATCAGATAAATTGGCAGAGTAGAGATGGCTGCCTTCAACATGATGATCCGTCTAGCCCACGAGGGCCACTTCTCACCCTAAGACACCATATGATTATCCATCCTCTCCACTAAAGGATCCCATAGCTTGCTATTACCGATCCATTTGGCCAATGGAAGCCCCAAATAAGACATTAGAAACTATAGATAATGCTAAAATTCAGAGCTCTGGCTACCACCAACTCTTGGCAGGGGGGAGTATTTAAGAAGACCTCAGAATTTTCCTTGCTCACCTACTACCTTGAAGCTTCTTCATATCCTTTCAGAATCCTTTTAAAATCCATCACCTCCTCCACTCTTGGAGTCTTGAAGAGAAATGTGTCATCAATAAATTGTTGGAGACATTTAGAACTCCACTAGTCACTTGCAACCCAACAATTTTGCCATGTGTTGTTGCACTAGAGATTGCTCTTCCCAAAACGTCTACCATCAAAATGTAGAGGAAGGGAGACAAAGGATCACCCTGTCTCAAGCCCTTAGATGATTCAAAGAATTTGACTGGCTCCCTATTGACCAAAATTGAGTAATCCAGGCTTGCAATGCAATTGAATATCCATGAGATCCAATATCAATCAAAACCAAAGGCTTCTAGTGTTTTACATAAGAATATCCAATCCACCATATCATAGGCATTTTTGATGTCAATTTTAATGAGCATTCTTGGCTTTCTACAACTTTGGAGTGAGTGAATCACTTCTTGTGCTATGATTACCACTTCGTAGATGAATCTCCCTAGCATAAATCTAGTCTGCTCCTTTGCAATCAAGCTAGGTGGAATGCCATTCGGCTGGTTAGAAATTGTTTTTTCTAAAATCTTATACAATGTGTTGCATAAGGTGATTGGTCAAATTTTTTGCAAGAGACACTACACAAGTTATATTGTGTTGTCATTGATGGTAACCCTAGTCAGTGATTCAATCCGTACGTCAACATTTTCTCACACTGGAAGTCAGATTGAATTTTTGTGTTAACTGTTAAAGCTAGAATAGAGCATCCGACAAAATTGTGTTCTTCAATTCATATGCAATTTTTTGTTATCATTTTGTGTTGTGGATCTTAGGGAAGGTTTTTCGATGTATGAACTATGTTATCTTTGAATTATAGAGCCTTGTATTGATTGATGTGTAAGTTAGAAGATCTGGTTTGATGATTTTCTGTTTAACAGTGCAAGAAGTCTGACTAAGTGAATTTAGCGTGTTGCAGATGTTTGAGGAATTTTTTTTTGAAGTGTTTTATGTTTGAGCATGTTGATTTGGGTCCTCACTATGTTGTGGCTGACTTTGGTTGATGCACATCAAAAATTATATATGGATTGAGCTGATAGTTTGTAAATATTTTATTATTTTGTTGAGCCGACTTGTATTTGATTAAATCTCTTGTTGCGGATTTAAGCGATTGCTCATATCATTTTGAAGTGTGTTGATGTGTGTTGCAATGTGATGCCAAAGTCAAAAGTTTTGTAGAGTGATTATGCACAGTTTCACTTGTGTAGAAAAATATTTGTGATCCGAATTAAAGCAAACAAAGTAGAAGAACAAAATCAAATAGAAGGTCAAGAATGTGATTGATATGCTTAATCGAAACTATTATCAGGCATTAGCAGATGCTATTTTGTCAATTCAAATCCTCTGGATGTAATTTGAATCTTTTGTAAGACAATGAGTTTTCCTTTTTGTATTTGAGCAATGAGTGCTAGGCAGTGCGCCTAAATGCATGTGCATTCCCTTTTGTAAACACTTATATTTGAGTATACTCATATTGTGGATTGACCTCCACCGTGGTTTTTCCCCTAATAGGGTTTCCACGTAAGAAAATCCTTGTGTTATGGTGTTGTGGTTGATTTATTTGTGTTCTTGCATCTTTATTTTGCTTCAATGCTATAGGTGGTTTAAAGATCAGGTTAATAAAGTTAAATTTTGTAGAACACTGATTCACCCCCCCTCTTAGTGTTCCTTGATTCCAACAATTGGTATCAGAGCCTAGTTCCTTGGAAGAAGTTGAAAAGCTTGGGGAAGATCTGAGAAAGTGATTCAATGGATTCAAGTAGTCTTTAACAACTTTTGGTGGCCCTAGATGATCTTGATCAGTCCAAATTTGAAGTCCAAGAATTGTAGGCAAGCCTCATGAATGCTGAGAAATTCATTCAATCATTGAAAGATAAAATCAATGAGTCCAAAGAAAAGAGAAAGGAACTATGTGATCAACTTAAGCAGAAAGAAAGCAAAAGCATGGAAGATGAACACCCGAGTCAAGCCTTGAAGGAAAACACAAAAGAATGTGAAAATTTTACCAAAGAAAATGTTGTCCTAAAGCATGAGATGGAATCTATTGTGATGACGATGACCAAGGAGATTGAGGACAAAAAGAATAATGAAGAGAAACTTAGCCCTTGAAAGAGAAATTTGAAGAATGCAGCTGAATTACTGATGGATTTAATCAGTTGGAGCTTGAATTGGAACAATCTAGAAATAATGAAGAAGAGCTTGAAAGATAGATTGTTACTCTTAGAGATGAACTTGATACTGCAAATGAATTCAAGGAGAAGTTCAAGATTAGCTCAACAAAGCTTGATGAACTGATTTAGAGTCAGAGGACTAGATGTGACAAGTGAGGTCTTGGATATGAGAAAGGAGAAAGCTTCGGATCTAGTAAAAGGAGATTTAGGCAAAGAAATCAGATGAAAAAAGCTAGAAGGTATCCGGTAAGACAACCTAATGCTCAAAAGTTCAATGGTTACTATTTTTTGCAATAAATTTGGTCATATGGCTACTCAATGTAGAAGTAGAATGAATTCAAGTGGTCCATCAATCTTCAGTCAATGTTACAATTGCAATAAGTTTGGTCATAAGTCAGTTGAATGAAAAAATATGATGAACAAATTTTTCAATAGAGATGTTAGATGTTATACATGCAATAGATTTGGCCATATTGCTAACTAGTGCAAATCAAGAGAAAATCAATGGAATAACTGGTTTGAACAAAGAAATCTGGTGTGCTACAATTGTAACAAATTTGGTCACATTGCAAGATTTTGTAGAAGCAGGAAGGGTCCAATAAACAAAAGAAACAACATGCAGAAGGATGAAAAGGGAAAAGGAAAAGTTACTACAGATGAGATCAAGAAACAAATGAAGAAGACATGGGTGAAGAAGAAGAGTGTTTCTAATGCAGGAAATGATTCCACACTAGAATCTAGTTCTGGAAATTCCTCTAGGAATTAGTTTAAGGCCTTTGGCCTAGGGGGAGTTCTAAAGAAAATATTTTAACCCCCTAATGGTAGTTGGTACTGGGATGTGGCAGATTGCAATGATTGCATTAATGATGTGCAGATGTTTTGGGATCTCTTGTGGAGGAGATTTATGCAAAATTGAAGGTTCGTAGAAGAATTTTCTTTCATAGTCTGTGAGAACAGGGTATCCATAAGACCTAGGGAAAAAGCATTTATTATGACAAAAAGTTAGGTGCGCGAATGATAAAAGGTTGCTTCTATCCCTCATTTGTCACATTGCATTTCAAGAAGAAGAAGTTTGGAGAGCTCTGAAGTGAACTTTAGTGAAGTTTGGAAAGATTCAAGTATAAAGGCGATTCAGTGATCAAACCCTAATTCGACGAAAGGAATTTATCCGTAAACTTGTAAACTTGAAAATTATAGAAATGGACGCTCCGTTGGTTGTTGATATTAAGGATAGACCTCGTTTGAAATTCAAATGACACCCATTCAAATCCATCGAAATAGAACCATTAGGTGCATTTTCTTCTGTTCCGTATGGTGTTTTACATATTGAAGATATTAGGGCATACATTCATGTGAATGTTGAAGAATTAGGAAGCTCCCTATTGTTTAATTTATACACAAATCCTATTGTGGGAGAAGATCTCCACGTAAAACCTGAATTCAAAACTTCGGAGGAGAAGAAATTCTCTCAAATTGTGAAATTTCCCATGTTCGAAGAAAATGAATGGGTTCGGTACATACTAAGCCGAGTGCATTCCAAGTTCATGTGGTTAAGTCAGCCTTTCAAGATCACAAAGGAAGCTATAAGGATTGTTACTGGTTTGAATTCATCCGGTGGGTTGCCGACCATGAAATTTGTGAAGAACCAAATAGTTACTGAGGAAACCAGTTCATTTTTCGACAAGAGAGCCATGACAATTAATGATATTATTGAAGTGGATGTGAGATTTGATTCTATGGTCATTGGTTACAAGATCTATCACTGCATCCGAGATAACTCTGTATCCATTATTGCAATCTATGCAGCTTATTAGATGGTGAAGGAAAATGCAGAATATGACCTTTGTGAGTTACTCCGGAGCCAATTAATTGAAAATCTTGGCAAAATCAAGAAGGATAAGAATAATTCTTTCAAGTATGGTAATCTATTGTTATGTCTATTTTTCTACTTCAGGAATGAAGTTCTGGGAGTTGGTAAAGTTCAATGGCAAAGTGATAAACTGGTAGTTCAAATTAGAGATATGTTATATAGAATTGGTGACGACAAAGCTAGAAAAACTGCTATCTGGGGTTATTTCAAAAGTTTTCAAAGTGAAATGCAAGCTAGGGAAATGATTCCTACATCTATTGTGGAAAAGTATAAGGACTCTATTTGCTTCATGGTTGATATTGATCAATGCTTGAGGGAAGCTGTAGAACCTAGAACAATGTGGATAATGCCTATGGGTTATGGGGTTGAAGAACACATTTTGGAGCTATATGCTCAACACTTATTGTGTAAACCTCAGGATCCAATAGAAGAGAGGTTTGATACCTTTGAAGAGAAGGATATGCAAGTGCATGAACAATTGAAGGAAGCACAAGATGCTATGGCTATCAGTGATCTGACAAACTTGAATCAATAGAGATGCAATCTTACTTATTTTGTGGTTACATGACTATTTTGGAGAGTCTCAAAAAGAGTTGGGACACTAGTTTGAGCCTGTTGAAGAGCAATTCTGCAGATATATTCAAGCTTATATAAGTTGTAGAAGCAAGTTTGTACATATGTAGTTTGTTCATAGTAATTTTGTTTGATTTTTGGTATATGGATTCCCGCCTTTTCCATTGATGTCAAAGGGGGAGAGTAGGACAGTGAAAAATGTCATAATAATCTCAGGGGGAGTTGTGATTTTTGAAGTTTTGAGGTTGGTAGTGTATTCATGTTGGTACTGATCTGACACTTAGTCATTTTTCACTACGTGTTGCCATCAATGCTAAAGGGGGAGATTGTTGGCAAGAGACACTACACAAGTTATCCGGTGTTGTAATTGATGGAAACCCTAGTCAGTGATTTGATCCACACATTAGCATTTGCTTGTACTGGAAGTCAGATTGAAGTTTTGTGTTAACTGTTAAAGCTAGAACAGAGCATCCGAAAGAATTGTGTTCATCGATTCATATGTAATTTTCTGTTATCATTTTGTGTTGTGGATCTCAAGTTCTCAATGTATGAACTATGTTATCTTTGAATCATAGAGCCTCGTATTGATTGATGTGTAAGTTAGAAGATTTGATTTGATGATTTTCTCTTTAATAGTGCAAGAAGGCTGACTAAGTGAATGTAGCGTGTTGCAGATGTTTGAGGCAAAAATTTTTGAAGTGTTTTTTGTTCAAGCATGTTGATTTGGATCCTCACTATGTTGTGGCCGACTTTGGTTGATGCACATCAAAAATTATTTATGGATTGAGCCGATAGTTTGTAAATATTTTATTATTTTGTTGAGTTGACTTGTATTTGATTAAATCTCTTGTTGCAGCTATATATAAGTGATTTCTCATATAATTTTGAAGTGTGTTGATGTGTGTTGTGATGTGATGCAGAAGTCAAAAGGTTTGTAGAGCGATTATGCATAGTTTCACTTCTACAAAAAAATATTTGTGATCCGAATTAAAGCAGACAAAACAAAAGAGTAGAATCAGACAGAAGGTCAAGAATGCGATTGATGTTCTTAACCAGAACTGTAATTAGGCATTAGCAGATGCTATTTTGTTAGTTTAAATCCTTTGGATGTAATCCAAATCTTTTTGTAAGAGAACGATTCTTCCTTTTTGTATTTGAGCAGTGAGCTCTAGGAAGTGCACTTGAATGCATGTGCATTCCCTTTTGTAAACACTTATGTTTGAGTATACTCATATTGTGGATTGACCTCCACCATGGTTTTTCCCCTAATAGGGTTTCCATGTACGAAAATCCTTATGTTATGGTGTTGTGGTTGATTGCTTTGTTTTCTTGCATCTTTCTTTTGCTTCAATGCTATAGGTAGTTTATAGACTAGGTTAATAAAGTTAAATTTTGTAGAACACTGATTCACCTCCCCTTTCAGTGTTCCTTGATTCCAACACAAAACTCATACATGGAAGAAGGCTTATCTTTTTTGGGAATGAATTCCAAAAACGTGTTATTGACCTACCTCAAGAAGCACCCAACAACCCTAGCCTCCTCCAGAGCCTCCACCACCTTGGTGTTGGAAGAATGAAGAACATCTCATTTTGCAGCTTGTGTGTTGTCATTGATGTCACCATGTTATATGAGTTGCAATTGCAAGTTTAAGTTCAAGGCTAAACTGGTATCTGAACCGGTATGCAGATTACTATCCTCTGGTATTTTGGTCTGCAATCCTCCACCAATGATTATTGTTGCTTACAATTTTGGGAAATAGTTTTTGGATGTTGGAAGCTTGTAAGTTTAGGATCTCATACATTTAGGTGCTCTTATGGCGAGTTGGCATTACTTTGTTGTTACATTTTGCTATTAGGTCTATCTCTGGTTGACCTAATGTATTGTTGATGTTGTAATGGATTAATTTTTGTATTACAGATGTATGTGTGACCTATCTTTGGTCAATGTCAACATGTTGTAGCATGCTACATGCTTGAATTGTTTTTGGAAAGTTTTTGTACATGCTTGAAGCCGACAATTATCTTTTTGGTGAATAAGGGTTGCATCTAATTGGGTCGACCTAATTGATGCTTGCGGATGTGTCAGGTATATATATTGGATAGTTTTGTGATTGTTGGAAAATTAGAGGTGCGAAGTGCGAAGAGAGATAAGCATGTGAAAATGATAAAGTGTGTAAAGTCAATTTATTGAGCATCAAAGGAACTAAATCATCACTTGTTAGGTGTAACTTTATTAGTTCATTTTCTGGCTATAAGCCATTTTGTTATTCTATCTTTTGTAGACAGTAAGCCTCCCATTTTGGACAGTGAGTCCTGGCAGTGAGCCACCCTTTGTAATATCTTATAAATGGTTATACTATATTGTGAGCTAACCCTCATTTTGGTTTTTCCCATTTTGGGTTTTCCATGTAAAAATCTTGGTGTTCATGTGTTGTGTGTTTTTATGTTCTGTTAATGCTCTTGCTCATTTTTACTGTTATATACATTAGAGTAATTATATGGTATTTGTTCAATAAGTTTAAGAAGATACTGATTCATCCCCCTCTCAGTATCTTGGGTATTCAACAATTGGTATCCGATCTTTGATCCTCTGAAGAAGCCTAGCAACTTGAGGAAGATCTTGAAGATTGAACAAATGAATGGAAAAGAAGAACTCCAGGCTGCTCTTGAAGATCTTGACAAGGATGAAAGTGAAAACAAAGATTTGAAAGAAAATCTTGATGAGGCAAATGAATGCATCTAAAAATTGAAAGAACAATTGAAGAAATTCAAAGAAAGATAGAGAAGTGAGTGAGCAATTAAAACAAGCAAATGAAGAGGTCACTGGATTGAGGTTGCAAGTGGAGGAAAAGAAGAGAATTGAAGATTTCCTTAATATAATGGTGTGAAGCAAGTCTAATGAATGCACAAGACTTGAACAAGAAGTAGTAAACCTGAAAGAAAATCTAGAAAAAGAAAAACTATGTGAAGATAATTTCAAGACAAGCTCCACCAAGCTTGATGAGTTGATTGTAGGACAAAAACCAACTAAAGAAAAATATGGTTTGGGAACAGGAGTAGGTGAAAGCTCAAAGGTTGTGGCAGACCTCAAACACATTGGATAATCAAAAGACTAAAAATAAAGGAAAACAAACAAGAAATCCAAGAAACTATAAATGCTCAAAAGTACCCATATTTCAATGGTGTTTGCTTTTCATGAAATAAATTTGGTCACAAGGAAACAAGGTGTAGAAGTAGAATAAACTGGTACGCTAGTTCCTTCTCCGAACAATGTTTTGCATGCAAGAAAGTTGGACATAGAGCTAGTGAATGCAAAACTTAGATGATGAATTGGTTTAATGGAGGAAGAATGAATCAATCCTTTGTGGGCTACTGCTATACATGTAATAAGTTTGGACACAAAGAAAATTAGTGCAGATCAAGGGTTAATAGAGGTCAAAAAAATCAAAAAATGTTGTTTGCGACAACTGCACAATAAACCTAGACACATTTCAAGAGTATGTAGAAGTAAAGGGGGAAAGCAATCAGATCCGACAAAGAAGTATGAACCAGTGAAAACAATTGACAAGAATGAGGTTAAGCAAGAAATGAACAAGATTTGGAAGAAGAAAGAAGAGCCAAAAACATCAACTGCGTTTGTGCCCCCATCCGGTGTAGATAATTCCTCTGACAATTAGACCCAACATGGTCTTAGGGGGAGCTTCAATAGAAAATTGTTTGAACCCCTTGGATATTTGGCATGCCAGTCTCTGGCATGAAGATATGTTGTAAGAAATGGATAAAAAAAGGTTATGCAAAAGAAACCAAAAGAAAAGTTGCAGACATGTTCATTTGCAAAGAAAATTAGGGTTTTTTAGTGTAGTGATGAAGGTTTTTATTAGCTTTTTGAAATCTACTGCATTAAATTTGAATTAGGGGAGCTCGGTTTATAAAATGGATTTTTAAGGAATTTTGATAACTTGTACATTTGAAGAAAGTGGAGATAAATTTGGAGCATTCTTGAGGCGATTTGGAGAGTGAGTTGTGCAAACCCTAGTTCTGGTTTTTCGTGAAGGAAAAAGCTATTTTACTCTTCTATGCTATTGTGGGAAGCCCTGATGAAAAGAAGATCAAAGGATGTTGAATTGGAAGAAAAGATAAAAAATGATGCATTTGAGAATACTGGGTCTTCTTTGATCCCAAATGATTTGGAAACCTTGAAGAAGGTATGTTCAAAGATGTTCCAGATGAAGAAAAGAGCAAACACCTTGATGAAAAAGGACAAGAAGAAAATAAAGATGATAAGGAAAGAGACTACATAATCCATCAGGGGTATGGCTGAGAAGTATGGCATGTTTGGTGCACACCCATTTGATTATGTACCTAAATTAGGAGAAGAAGTTTCTGCAGAGTAAAAGGAAGACATTCCTTATAGTGCAGGTGATACAAACATTCCTATGGAAACAAATGACACAGATATCCCTCTAGATACAGGTGCTACAAATGATCCTCCATAGATAGAGAAGTAGAATGAGGAAGAAGCTAAACCATAGAAGCATGATGTTGTCCTTCTAGAGCTAGATGAAGGTGAAAAAGATAAAGTTGAAGGAGAACAAGATAAAGATGAAGGTGAAGGGAATGATGATGAAGGAAACAAAGATGAGGTTGAAAAAGAAGAAGTTGGAGAAGAAGAAGAAGAAGAAAAGGTAGAGGAAAAGAAAGAGTAGAGGAAGAAGAGATAAATGGGGAATCTACTGGGAAGAATGAAGATCAAAGGTAGGTTGTAGAATCTCAAAGGGGAGAATCCTCCTCCAGTGATGATGTTTTGAAAGGCTTGTTATTCAAGCAGATCAGGTTCCAATTGGTGATTCCTTCAGAACTTCTACAACTCCCCATGATTCAAGAAAGTGTGGAATTGGATAAGATTTCTCCTATTCATAAGTTAGTGTTAGGGGATGCATTGCATGCATTCAGAAGAAGATAAATTTTGGAAACACACTAGAAGGGGACAATGCTTATTGATGATGTCATCAAAGCTTTATAGGAGGCCACCCTCGATACATCAATGGATACATCTCTCACTCTGGTAGAGAATTTAGAACTTCTATTGGACTCTTTTAAGGAGTAAGCCTCCAGACTTGGTGAGAAGAAAAGGTAAGAGGTTGAAGAGAAATTAGCAGAGAAAAGGCTTTTGGCACTTCATGATAAGTGTGCTATGGCACACACCAATGTTGAAAAGAATCTGGAAGTTGTATAGGCTTGTGAGTCTAAAGAAAATACTATATTTTCTTACTGCATTAAGTGGCTAGATGCCACCCAAAATATCAAAGATCTCATGGACTCCATTGAGCCCCAGTTGACTTCTATCTCCAGTACTTACAGTGCATCCAAAGATAGAGACATGAAAACCTAGAATGTTGCCTCTGCTCACAGAGGAAAATTATTTATTCCACAACAGTAGAAGGAGGATATCATCAGAAGATTTAGTCAACTAGGTGACCTTGTGAGAATGGAGTACACTCTGGTAGCCAATGCTTTGGCAAATGTAGAGAAATTAGAAAAGAAAAATTTGACTCTTGTTACTCTAGATGATGTAGAAGAAAGTCTGATGGAACTAGAATCTCTAAACATGATGTTGATATTTGCTAAGAAGAGTTGGGAGAATGGTAAGACAACTTGGCAAGGTATTCTTAAGGAGATTCAAGGCTCACCATCCTCCAGGTAGTGTTTTTCAAATTTTTATATTTTTGGATTGCCCTTTGTCCTTGTTCTCAAAGAGGGAGTGAAGGTCATGAAGGGAAAAAGAGAGTGTATTGTATATAGGAGATTTGTAAATTATTTTGGCACATATTGCCATCAATGAAAAAGGGGCAGATTGTTGAAAGAATGAAGAAGCACATCTCATTTTTTAGCTTGTGTGTTGTCATTGATGTCACCATGTTATATGAGTTGCAACTGCAATTTTAAGTTCAAGGTTGAATCGGTATCTGAACTAGTATGCAAATTACTATCCTTCGGTATTTTGGTTCGCAATCCTCCACTGATGATTATTATTTTTTACGGTTTTGGGAAATGATTTTTGGATGCTGGAAGCTTGTAAGTTCATAATATCATGTGTATAGGTGCTCATATGGTGAGTTGGCATTACTTTGTTGTTACATTTCGCTATTAGGTCTATCTCTTGCCGACCTAATGTATTATTGATGTTGTAATGGATTAATTTTGTATTGAGGATGTATGTGTGACCTATCTTTGGTCGATGTCAGCATGTTGTAGCATGCTACATGCTTGAATTATTTTTGGAAAATTTTTGTACTAGTTTGAAGCTGATTGTTGTCTTTTTGGTGAATAAGGGTTGCATCTAATTAGTCTGACCTAATTGATGCTTGCAGATGTGTTAGGTATATATATTGGATAGTTTTATGATTGTTGGAAAATTAGAGGTGTGAAGTGTGAAGAGAGATAAGCATGTAAAAATGATGAAGTGTGTAAAGTCAGTTTATTGAGCATCAAAGGAACTAAATCAACATTTGTTAGGTGTAACTTTATCAGTTCATTTTATTGCTGTAAGCTATTTTGTTATTGTATCTTTTGTAGGAAATAAGCCTCCCATTTTGGATAGTGAGTCCTGGCAATGAGCCACCCTTTGTAATATCTTATAATTGGTTATACTATATTGTGAGCTAACCCTCATCGTAGTTTTTCCCATTTTGGGTTTTCCACGTAAAAATCCTGGTGTTCATGTGTTGTGTGATTTTATGTTCTGTTAATGCTCTTGCTCATTTTTATTGTTATATGCATTGGAGTAATTGGATGTATTTTTTCAATAATTTTAAGAAGATATTGATTCACTCCCCCTCTCAGTATCTTGGGTATTCAACACTTGGAGCTAATGAAGTCTCAACATTTTTGATAGAAGAAAATGGGATAACCATCAAGCCTAGGAGCTTTATCTAGATGGAGCTGTAAGGTGGAAATCCATATTTCCTCCTCTATGAAGGGACATAACAACGTTCTATTCTATTTTGTGTTGACCAATTTTGGAATGTGGCACAAAAGAGAGTTTTGTGCCAAAAGGTTGGAACCCTCCTCATTGTTGAGTAGTTGAGTTAAGAAACCTATTGCCTCCTTTGCTATAGCCTCAACCCCATCTATTGATTCCCCATTGCTTTGATTGAGGCTTGTAATTCTATTGCACTCCATTCTTTCTTTCATTAAGTTATGAGAGAATTTGGTATTGTGATCACCCTCCTTCACCCACGTCTCCCTAGATTTTTGACGCTAGAATATTTCTTCCTTTGCCAATGTCTCTTCAAGGTTTTTGAGAAGATCTTTCTCTCTTGTAAATAGTTCTTCATCCATTCCCTTGGAAAGTACATTCTCATTGAATTTGGTTAATTCACATTCCAACCACTCCTTTACTTTGAAAATGTTCCCAAACTGTTTCTTATTCCAATCCTTGATCTGCTGTTTCAACAACTTCAATTTTGCTACAACACAAAAAAGCTTATTTCTAGTCAGATTAGGACCCTTCCACACTCCTTTAGCTTGGTGAGAAAGCTAGGATCATTGAACCATATTTTTTGAATCTGAATGGGCATCTTACTAATTTCTTGTCCCCTAAAATCTCCAATCTAATTGGGTAGTAATTAAAACTAGATTGAGGCAATACACTACAATCCAAGGTGAAAAGGAAAGTTTACATATCCCCACCAAAAAAAATCTATCTAATTTCTTTGTGATATTACTGAATCCCAACCTACAATTCATCCAAGTGTAGACCCCATCTACCATTGGAATCTCCATTAGTGCATTCCTACTTATGAACTCCTCAAAGTTCAACTATGACTGAGATCTCATTTGCACCCCTCCTCTTTTGTCACTACTGTGTAGAATTGAATTAAAATACCCTCCTAAAATGAAAAAAAGGTTCCTAATAGTCTTGTAGAAACTTCTCTATTTCCTTCTAGACTTCTCGCTTCTTCTAACTGCTTGTGGGCCCATATACATTTATCACCATGAGTCTAAGGTTTGAAGTTTAACTTTGAATCTTGCTGGCCAACCAATGCTAGCTTGTCGCCATCTCCTCCAAATATACCACTTGTTGCTTCCATAATGTGAGAATCCTGTCAAAGCCCCCAAGGATTCCACATACAACATTTTCAAGAACTTGCATTTTTCTTTGAGGCTCTCCACCTCTTCCTTATCTAATTTTTATTCATGTACTAATACCATGTCTGCAACTGAGATTTCTAGGAAGTGCTTGAACATACACTATTTGTTAGGGGCATTTAAGGTCCTAACATTCCAACTTATGAACCTCACTGGCCCCCAGGAAGGGTACCACTTTTCCCTGATCTAAGTAGCATAGTGATTTTTTGCTACCTTATAGCCTCCCCATCAATTGTCCTTTTTTCCTCATTGGTTTTCCTACCCACCTTTTTTTCTCATAGTATGGAATACTATTTCCTCTAATGGTTTGCTTGACCCCCAACTTCCTCTTTGGGGTATGTAGACAATCCACATCTATGGTTTCCTCGTTTTCCATAGGAGCCTTGCCCACCAACTTTGGTAGCTCAAACTCACTAGAAATCTCCTCAGGCTCCTTGAGTGGGTCTCCTCTTCCTCAATATCCAGTCGATCCCAGGTCATGGCTATCGTCAAAACAAGTTGTAGGTTTTTTTCCTCACACTTGGTTTCCTCCACTTCAGTACACCCAGGAGACTAGATCGAATCCCCAGGAAGCATTTCACCATACCCAAATAGAGATTGAAGCTCATTTCCCACCTCCATGATCATCTCCCACTCTTGGATCTTAAGATCCATTATTTCCTTTGAAGGTACCACTAAAGCCCCCTTGTTATCTCCATTTATTCTTATCTCCTGTTCAGATTGTGGTTCATTTTGGCAATCGCTATGATTCACCAATCCTAGATCCACCTCTGTTAGTCTATTTTCCTTAGCTTGGAAATCACTAATACCAACACTGCCATGTTTCTCACCTCTTGAAATGTCTTCCTCCTAAATTTTCTTCCCCTTTCCTTTCAAATTTGACTTATTTTTTTTCCCAGTTCCCCACTTTTCTATTTCTTCCTTAGAGCTAATTGTTCCTTTGTATATTCCTAGTTCAATTTGTGGATCCATCGAACCTCTACATAAATCAACTCCACCTCTTCCCATTCATAGCTCCATGGAGCTACCTCAATGAAAATCCTCATATTTCCCTCCTTTCCAGATTACAAAGCCCTTGAGTCCACTCCCATAACCCTTCCTAGTGAGTATCCTATGCACTCCAAAACTTCCTTTCTCCATAACTTCAATGGTTGCAAGGAAAGCAATAGTGCGGAAATACCTTCCTAATGCAAAATCCTTAGGAAAGAAGTGCAAAAGAACATTTATTTAACAAGTTACATTCATTTGAGATGCACATTCACAGAAAAAAAAGGATAGATGGAAAACACTACAGAGAGAGATAACACCGGATTTACATGGGAAAACCCTTACGGGAGAAAAACCCACACACCAAGTAAAGTTACTTTGTATTTCAGTAAATAGATTACATATAGAGTTACATAATTCACTCTCAGATGTTAACTCTCAGCAGTAATCCAATCACTTGGTCGACCTTACTCACAAATTACCATCCACCTCATTCTGTCCAATGCTTGTAAAATCATTCAATGTAAAGCCATTCAACTACCCACTTCATTGAGCTACACACCATTTAATTTCAATAGAAAGAATTTGAATTTACATTCAATGCATCCTGATGTACATCCAATCTGATTTGATCTTGATCACCTTTGCAAACCATGCCGCCATCATGAAGATCAAATCTTCATTTAATTTGTTGCTGAAGTAGTTGTTCCAATGTTAGTTACCAGGTGAGCACCTTGCGTTCCCATTGATGAATGCCACACAATTCACAACAATGATATGAATTGCACGATCATCCAAATGATAATCACCATCTACATATACACATCATCAATCGGGTCCCACCATGACATTCTCCATGAGTCACCAAGTCAACCATCACCATATCAGGGATCGCCAAGTCGAGATAAACCTAAAATTCAGAACCTTCAGTCGGAGGTTAGGATATTCCTGCAACCTGTGACAACAAGGAGATGACCATGTCAGGAGGTTATGGAACTCACAGACCCTACGACATATGTTCCAAAGTTCAGAAATCCAACGATCTCGAGACCAGCTCAAAGTTGCCAAGTTATGATTTATCAGAACCTTGCGACTTAGGTTTCAAGGTTCTAGATTTAGGCGATAGTTCGAAAATGAAGGCCAACAAAGGGAAAAAATGCCAAGACTTTAAGAGAGGTCCAAGCAGCAAGTTGAGGCACATTTTCCAACAAGCTCCCACTTGACGAAGACTTATTGGCTTCCTCTAAACTCAAAGTTATTGAAGGTCATAGGCCCCAAGGCCCATTGAAATAGCACACCACCTATACTTTTCTGTGCTCATAGGCTTTGTCAATGCATCAACTTCTCCAAAGTATCCACCTTTTCTAGATTAACCTTTCCATCCTCCACCATATCACAAATGAGATGATACTGTACATCAATGTGCTTCATCTTGACATGGAAAGTGGGATTCTTTGCCAAATAAATAGCACTCTGATTGTCACAACAAATAGTAATCTACCTTCCATTAAACCCAATATATGAAAAAAATGTCTAATCTGAACGACTTCTTTACAGGTATGTGTTGCTACCAGATACTTTTTCTTAGTAGTAGATAAAGTGACTACAACCCACCGCTTGCTCATCCAACTCACTGCACCACCAAATAACATGAAGATGTATGCACTAGTGGATCTTCGAATGTCAATGTCCCTTGCCCAATTAGAATCCACATACCCATGAATTCTAAGAGATCTTTATGATCCAACTGAGTTTCCATGATAACACAAAGAAAACTCTGAGGTACGCTTGAAATATATGAAAACTCTCTTCAGAGTATCCCAATACGGCCTTCCTGGATTAGCCATAAACTGACTAAGAACTCCCACTACTTGGGAAATGTCTGGCCTTGAACAAACCATTGCATATAATAAACTACCAACTTCACTTGCATACAAAACCCTAGTCATGTCCTCCATCTCAATAGGAGACTTTGGATAGTCTTCAACAATAGCTTCGTTCTCCGCAACACTGGAACAACTAGTTGCTTGTAATCAGTCATCCCAAATCTCTCCAGGACAGTGCTGATATACTTACTCTAGTTGAGCCAAAGCTATCTACTTCCTCTATCCCTTTTAATTTCCATCCCTAGAATATACCTTGCTGCACCAAGATCTTTCATTTTGAACTTTGCAGACAATTGAGATTTAAGATTAGAAATCATAGTCTTACTATTTCCTATGAACAACATGTCATCAATAGATATGGAAATAATAAGAACTTGATCATTTTTAGTTTTGTAATACACATAATGATCAGATTTTGATCTTACAAATCCCTATGACAACACAAATGTTTCAAAATTTTGGTACCACATTCTAGGCGATTGATTTAAACCATACAAAGATTTGTTTAGCTTGCACACCAAGCTTTCTTTACCTTTTTCAACGAAGTGCTCAGGCTGGGACATGTAAATTTATTCTTCCAACTCTCCATTAAGAAACACTATCTTCACATCCATTTGCTCAATCTCTAAGTCATACATTGCTGCAAGTGACAACAAAAATCTAATAGATGCCAGCTTAGCTATAGGAGAAAATATTTCTCCATAATCAATTCCCTCCACCTAGGAATAGCCTTTCACAACCAACCAAGCTTTATACTTTTCAACACTTCCATCCAGACCAGTCTTCTTCTTAAATACCCATTTACAACCAACATGCTTTTTCCCTTCAGGAAAAGGTACCAAATCCCAGGTTTCATTCTTTTTCAAAGATGCCATTTCCTCACTCATGGCTTCCAACCAGGAATTTGAATCAGACATATTGATTTCCTCTTTTATAGACCTAGGCTCATCAGTGCTAGTAATCAAAGCATAGGCACAGTTCAAATCCAACATGGAAAAACCATACCTTTTAGGTTGATGCTTTTCACGTGTAGACCTCCTCATAGGCTGAGGCTGAGGTTGTGGTTCTTCTTCTTCAGAACTCTCAAAGCTACTAGAAATCTCCTCAGTTTTAGGTACACTTTGTAGTTCCTCTTTATCTGGAGTTTGAGGAATTTCAACTACATCATTCTTCTTTTCTCTTTCTTCTGCCTCTGACTGTAGGTCAGCTACTGAAGGCTTCAGCTCACAAAATATCACACTTCTTTTGTACAAAACCTTCTCAGTAATAGGATTCTAAAGCTTATATCCTTTCACACTAGCACCATAGCCAATGAAGATGCATTTGACATCCTTTTTCTCCAACTTTGATCTCTTCTCATTTGGTACATATGCATATGCCTCATAGCCAAAGACACAAATATGTCTTAGAGAGGGCTTCTTACCAGATCGCGCTTCCAAAGGGGTTTTTTCAACAAGGGTCAAACTAGGTGAATGATTAATCAAGTAACATGCTATAGCCACAACCTCATCCCATAACTTCTACTCTAGTCCAACACCACTCAACATACTTATTGCTCTTTCCATTAGTGTCTTATTTAACCTTTCAGCAACTCCATTCTGCTGTGGAGTATAAGGTGTAATTTTATGCCTTTTAATCCCATGGTGTTTGTAGTACCTTTCAAAATTTGTAGAATAGAACTCACCGCCATTATCTGCTGTCAAGCATTTAATTTTTCTTCTAGTTTGATTTCCCACCAAGTTTTTAAACTCTTTAAACTAACTGAAAACTTCTAATTTACTCTTTAGAAAGTACAAAAATTCCCTTCTCAAATAATCATCAATAAAAGAAACATAATATCTATACTTCGCTAAGGAAGGAACATTCACTGGACCAAATACATTAGAATGAACATAATCCAATATGCCAGAAGATTTATGAGGAATCAAATAAAATGAACACGGTGTTGCTTTCCATAAATACATTGTTCACAAAAATCAAACTCAAGGTTAGAATCAACTAGCCCTTCAACAAGATTTTTATTTTTCAAAGATTTTAAGCCTTTCTCTCCTACGTGACCGGGTCTATGATGCCACAACATGGTTTTCTCTACTAGGATTTTCACCTTGAAGGAACTTACACCTAGAAGAGCTTCATTCTCCTTCTCTACATGAGCAAATTTGCTTGGCTTTATAGAGACATTGTTACATTGAACAGGATGTGCATCCAACTTGTATAGAGTGCCTATGCATGCACCCTTAGCAAGCACCATTGAGCCTCTATTCATCTTACAACCTCCACTCAAGAAAGAAACTTGCACGCCAACATCATTTAGCTTACTAACAGAAAGTGGGTTACAAGCCAAACTTGGTATGTGCAATATGCCATCAATCCCTTTCATTCTTTCATCAGGGAATTGAATTCTAACTCTTCCATGACCAACAATTTCCAGAGTTGAATCACTTGTTAGGTACACCTTTCCACTAGCAAACTTTTCATACTTAGTGAACCAATCTCTATGAGATGTCATGTGAAAAGATGCAACTGAGTCAATCAACCGGACATCATCTGATGCCTGAGTCACCAAGGTTACAATGAAGGCATTTGCATCACTTTGAGGAGAGTCATTGTTTGAAGAGATATTCTTCTTCTTCTTCTCCTCCTTACAATCCTTTTAGATATGACCAGTCTACCCATAGTTCCAACATTTCACCTTGGACTTCTTACCAGGAGATTTTGATCTCCCCTTAGATTTGGATTTAGACTTCTTTCCTTTCTTCTTGCCTCTCTCCTTTGATCTACCTTGAACAACAAGAGCCTCCTTGGCCATTTGAGAATACTTCCTTTGCATTTCTTCTGACAATAGTGAAGAAACCACATCTTCCATCTTGAAAGTAGTTGTTGTACTCCCAATAGCCATTACCAGATGATCCCAGGTGTCGGGTAATGAACATAACATAAGCATACAACGATCCTCCTCCTCTATCTTCACACCCACAAACACCAACTAAGCAACAATTATATTAAATGAATTCGGATGGTCTGCTATAGATGCACCTTCTTCCATCTGAAAAAGTGTACAACTTCTTCCTCAAGAATAACTTGCTCACTAGAGACTTTCCTTGATAAATGTCACCAAGTTTCTTCCATAATGAAGATGCAGTCTTCTCCTCATGGACATTCAGGAGTACAAAATTAGCCAGACAAAGTCTTATCAACCCTCTAGCTTTTCTATCTCTGAGGTCCCAATCTTCTTTCTTCATACTTTGTGGCATAGTTCTAGACACAACAATCCAGAGGTCTCTATCCACCAACAAGTCTTCCATTTTGAGTTTCCACAACTCCAAATTTCTACCATTGAACTTTTCAATTTCTACTCTACCTAATGTACTTTCCATCTTAAAATGTAAACAAGACAATTAGTTCTTCTTTAGCAAGACTCCCATTGTACAGGATTAGCACAAAAAACTAGCCGTACTCACAAGGATAACATAATTGGCCAGGCTCTGATACCACTTCCAAGGAAAAAAGTGGTGTATAAATGTCTTCATAATGCAAAATACTCAAGAAAGAAGTGCAAAAGAACATTTATTTAACAAGTTGCATTCATTTGAGATGCACATTCACAAAACAAAAGGATAGACAAAAAAACCACACACATAGATAACACTAGATTTACGTGGGAAAACCCTTATGGGAGAAAAACCCACACACCAACTAAAGTCACTTTGTATTTTAGTAAATAGATTACATATAGAGTTATAGACTTCACTCTCAAATGTTAACTCTCAACAACATTCCAATCACTTGGTCGACCTTACTCATAGATTACCATCCACCTCACTTTTTCCAATGCTTGTAAAAGCATTCAATCTACACACCATTTAATTTGAATACAAAGAATTTGAATTTACATTCAATGCATCCTTTTGTACATTTGATTTGATTTGATCTCTATCACCTTTACAAACCGTGTCACTGTCATGAAGATAAAATCTTCATTTAATTTGTCACTGAAGTAGTTGTTCTAATGTCAGTTACTAGGCGACCACCCCACATTCCCACTGATGACTGCCACACAATTCACAACAATGATGTGAATTGCATGATCATCCGAATGATAATCATCATCTGCATATACACGTCATCAATCGGGTCCCACCATGACATTGTCCATGACTCACCGAGTCATCCATCGCCATATTAGGGATCACCAAGTTAGGAGAAACTTGAACTTCAAAACCTTCAGTTAGAGGTTAGGATATTCCTAAATTTGTGACAACAAGGAGATCGCCATGTCGGGAGGTTATGGAACTCACAAACCCCACGCCATATGTTCCAAAGTTTGGAAATACAATGATCTTGAGACCAACTCAAAGTCACCAAGTTATGATTTTTCAGAACCCTGCAACTTAGGTTTCAAGGTTCTAGATTTCAGTGATAGTTTGACAATGAAGGCTAATAAGGGGAAAAAATGCCAAGCCTTTAAGGGAGGTCCAAGCCAACAAGTTGAGGCACATTTTCTAACAATGGTAGGTCATTCAGACTGACCCACACCACCATTTTATCAGGAATGTATACGTTCGAGTTGAAATTTCCACTCCAAGTCAAAAAATGAAATCCCATCCCATCCATCATTTGATCCTTCACCTCTAGAATGGATTGCTTCATTTTCACTAAGAAGCATGTGATCAAAATAAAGTCATTCTATATGAATTTGATTGCTTACCTTCTCTTTCCATTTCCATGCCCACCATTGAATCATTTTTTCCCTAGGACATGCTCCACCCCACCATTTCACAAAGAGAGTGCACTCCAATTTTTCTTTCATTGCAATAGTCAGTTTCAAGGGTATAACAATTGTAGTGTAGGAACTACCTCCCCTTCTCTCCTCCCTTGTTTTTGATTTTTTTCACCTTTAGTTGTGGAGATGTACTTTTTCCACCCTTGCGCTCTGATCATCGATTGGTGCAACTCTCCTTTCCCCCGACTACCAACCCCTTTGAGGCCTTGAAGCTCTTCTTACCTTCTTGGGAACCCTTCGCAATCTATCTGTTTGAAGGATGAAATCTTAATGCTCATCGGATCTCCAATCGTGCCCTAGCCCATTCTGCCTTTACCATCCATGCCATTTCTCTATTGTAGTCCTCCTAGTACCCCTCAAATTTGGTTAGGGAGCCTTGTCGTTGCCTCTGCCATTCCATCGTGTGATCCAAGGGAGGCATGAGCCCTGATTTCCTCCCTTGATTGGAGTCCTTCTGTCTCTATTTCCCTTACCTCCTCTTTCAAGCCAATTTCAAGCCTGGAATCCATCGTCCATGATCCAAGGATCTCACATTCCCTTCCCATCGTTGTGCCACCTCTACTAGATTTGTGTTTGCAGGGAAGGCCATTCCTTCTTCGCATCCACTATGCCCAAGACTCGATCTGCTCCTACCAAAATTTTCCTCTCACACCCGCCATCACTTCTTGAGCTTGTTACTTTACTTTTGGACTATATTTATTACATATAGATAATTTTTTTTAAAGGATTAATTCTACTAATATATTTTTCATATATGTTAAATTTTTATTTTATATTTTTAGTTAATTATTTAGTTTTAAAACAATAACTAGTATTTATATATGTATCTATAAAATATAATATTGATAATGACATTTTTTTAATGTACTATTTATTTTAAAATATTATGTTTATAATTAAATATTAATATTTATTACATGTAAATACTTGTCAAATTTAAGGTAAAAAATAAGTTTTTGTTAACACATTCATGTCATTACTCTCCACCCCTTTCTATCATTGTAGAATGCCTCTCAATTTTAATTTAGATTTTTTAAATCTATTGGCTTGATAAATTGAATTACTTTTTTAGAAATGAAATGAACAAAGGTACATGGTTTAAAGAACAACAACAAAAAATTAATGTGATGTTCTGTATAATCCTGTCATCTAGGTATATGGATCTAATGTCTTTGAATGACAAAATTTATCATGTTAGAAAAGATGCATAGATTATGTGGATTGATCTTGAGACTTACATAATTGATCTCAATTGTGAAAATAATTTGTAACACTTGGGATTGACTTAGAAAAGTGTCGACTCTCAAAAATCAATTCACCTTGGCCTTCACTATTTGAATTCTTGTAAGGATGACAATATTTGAAAAACCTTTGTCGAAGTTGTAAAATAGATATGGTCAAGTTATTCTAGGTGAACCCTGTAGACACATAAAATATACCAATTGACATTGTGCATCTGATCCTGATTACTAACATCATTTCTTCCTGAATCATCCCTCAGTCTAACCATTTAATCAAATCTCCTTATCTGATTAAATTCATTAACTTTCATCACTTAATTAAATAAATCATTTTGTCTAATTAAGTCTCTCTCTCTCTCTCTCTCGTTAATTAAATCAATCCATCTGATCTAATTATCCCTATTTAATTAAATAATCAATCTATTTGATTAAATCTCTAAAGTCTATCCATTAAATTAAATAAATTAAAACCTTATTTGATTTAATCTAACACCATCTCTTTTAATTAAATAAATCAAAATCTTTATTTAATTAATCTCTTATCATATGCCTCTCTTATTTGATTTAGATAAATCCATAAATTTGAGTCAAATAGGTCACATCACCTAACCTCTCTCATTAAATTAATTAACTCTTGATTAATTTAATCTTATCTCATGCCCCATCCTCTAGATAATGCAAGTTGCACATGAAAATAGATTTAATTCATTTATTAAATCTCTATTTTCCTCACAAGGCATCTTTTCGAATATTCTCTCAATTTGAATTCAAAAATTCTAAGTCAACATGTACATCCAACAAGGCAATAAATTCATCTTACATGTCCTTTTCCTTGAGCCAAGTGGCATTTATTGCATTTTCCCTTCCCTCTTGCATGTCATTTCAACAAATTTGAAATTCAAAATTATGCATTTATTGGCACAAACCCCAAATCTTGCACATCCTTCATCCATTCATAGCTTGACAAGTGGAATCATACCATTGGATAAATGTTAGTTCCATATTGCTCAAATTTGGACATTCATCCATCTTGGCATTCTATAAATAAAGAGCTCATATCCTCATTTCATCATCCACAATTTATGCAAAGTTACCATGCTCAAATTATTAGCAATCCTCATCCATGTTTATTGGATCATAGCTAGGTTATGCAGATTTTCTTATTGGAGCATTCATCAACATCAACAAAGTGGATCAAATCTCTTCAACACATCAAGCTTGCATCATAGGAATTGGGAAATGGCCAATTTTCACATCAAATTGACACCAATTCCCCCATGGGATCATGTGTTTGCTTTTCTAATTAGGATTTAATCTTTGTTTTGTCATTTTCATTGTATTCTTTACTATTTTCTTCCTAATTTGAATGTTGTAAATGGATTTCATGAGGAATCCTTGTTTTGGCTTGCAATTCCTTGTTTAACTTGTTTATTCTTGTTGTTTTGTAGGTACCAAGGTTGGGTTCACACATTTGGCGCTAGAAAGAGGGCTGGATATCATTCTTTCTCATCTTTTGTTAAAATTTCCGTGTTTTCACTCACACACAAAAAATTCCAATGCTGGGAGCTTAGCGTCACTGTTTTGGCACTGTTGACTTCTCACCGTTGCTATATGGCATCGCTTAAAATTAAAACTGCGACACTGGACTCGTCCCGCCAAAATATTTGAATTTTAAACTCCACCGCTGGACTCGTTGACTTGCAAGAATTTTCAAAATTTTAAAAATTGCGATGCTGGGCAAAAAGTGCGACGCAGTTGAGCCTTCTGTCCCAACACAGAGCGATGTTGACTGGTAAGCAGCGCTGTGAGGGCACCGCTCATAAATCAAACTGTGATGCATTTACAAGTTGCGACACTAGAAGACAGTAAAAAGGGAAAATTTAATTTTAGCACGTTCTTTTGATTTATGATTAATGTGTCTTCTGTTTTCTGCTTTTTAATTTCTGTATTTTCCAGAATCTGACTGGTTTTTCTTCCTTGTAGGTTGGAAATCAAAATTGAAGGAAGGAGAAGTATGAGAAGTATGTTTCGTCAAATCAAAATGTTCTTAAACACTATAGTGTTTGCTTAACACTTTTGCACGAAATTGTTATCTTTTTCTTCCTTAGGGCACTAGTTTTCATTTGGTTTTAAAAAGAATCTTTCCATTTCTTGCAAAGGCTAAAATGAACTTTAGGATCACAACTTACTAGATTTTGTTTGTTGGATTAACAATTGAATAAAATGTCTTTCACTTGTGTTTTGGTGCTTAAAAAGAACTCACATTTTGCTTTGTGGATTTAAAAAGAACAAGTGTAACTTTTTTTTTCATGAGGGCTTACTTAAACTAAAGCCATTGAAAAGGGACATATGCATTTCTCTCACGCTTCATAGCGATCTTGAGAATCAAAAGGCCTTTTTCATGACTTTAGGGTGAGACAAAGCAATCACCTCCACACTTTGATTTGGGTTTAAAATTGAACATCTTGTGCGAGTGTGAGAGGGGGCATTGTTGTGTATATTCTCTCTCCTTGTTGTCAACAAGGATTGATCAAGTTACGAATATTGTTCTTCATTTGCTTTTGTTTATCCTAGAGGGCCTGCCTTGGGGAAAAAGTACTCACCTAAGGGAACGTCTCAACCGGTAACACTCTAAAGCCAAGAGTATTTCCAATTGGTATATAAATGTGGGTATTGGAGTAAACACCAATATCACGCATTTGATTCCGACAAGATGGATCCGAAAGGGGAATCTTGCCGTATGGGTCAATCTCCACGAACAGAAAGTCCCTATTAAAACCCATGTGCTAGAATTTTCCAAAATCCTTTAATCTATTTGTTGGTGCAAGAACGGTCGTTCTAAAGCCACCCCACACTTTTATGGTCTTTTAGTAGAAATGGAAAACATGCCATGGGAGTTTCATGGGTGTTGATGCTTGGCTGCCCTGTATAAGTGAGTGTCGTGGAGGGGAGCCAGTGGGGTCAAGAATCTAACCATTCACTAAAGATAAGCATAGCTGGACTTGTCCAAGTGGGAATCCAACAAATATTGTCTTACACATCCATAGGATTGTACTTATTCTTGGGTTACAAAATGCATTGCTTGATCGAAAACACCATGGAAACAAACACTTGAACCTCATCCAAATTTCAAACCCTTTTGAAGACAAATACAATTGACTCAATCCATATGTTATTGCTTTCCCTTGGGATTCACATCCTTAGAGGTTTCTAAACATTGGATTATATCTCGATTTGTCTCCTTAAGTAAACAATAGGAAAACCCTTGCCTTAAGTTCATCAAAAATCCACATAACATATCTTGTGGGGTTTGAGGAAATTAAGACATTGGACATCTTAGTTTGAAAACTTAATAAAATAAAGTGTTTTTGGTAAAATAAAGATATTAAGCAAAGCTAAGCAAAATGAAGTTTCATATGTGTTGAAAACTCACAATCCCAAAGCGAAAATCATTGGTTGGAAATTCGAAAATGAATGGTCAAATGAAATCACTTCTTGGTTACAAAGGTCTTTAGTAAGCATTTGCATACTCTTCAATACCTAGGTCTAGGAAAACAAAGTGTCTTTTTTTAGATTCATATTAGGATAAAAACAAATCAAAATCTTTTTCATCCATCCTCCAAAACATCAAAACAAAATCATCTCATCATCACCTTTTGGAAAATCTTGAAATCATCCTTAATACTAGGCTTTTTTAGAAAAATAAAAAAATCATCAAAATCATTGAGACTAAATCCTTGAAAAACATTATCAAACACACCTTTGGCTAGGTATTTGTAGATGCATCATTTTGCATATGCTTAGTCAAAGTTATCAAAATCACTTTGTCTAGCTTAGTATATGTAGATGAATCCTTCTTCATATACTTAGTGAAACAATCATCTTGTTTGAATAGGTGTGGGTAGATGCATCCTTCTCCTCGCACACATTCAAATCATCATCCTTTGAGAAAATATATCCCTTAGATCATTACCCAACATCTTAGGGTCTTTTTGTTCAAAAAATCAAAAGAAAATTAAAACCAAAATCAAGGACAAAATCCCAAATCCAAAAACAAATCAAAATCAAAATCCATAAGTCCTAAAAGCCTAGTATCTCATTCAAGATTTATCAAAATCCAAAACATCCGTATCATCCATCCCTAAAACATCATCATATCATCACCTTTTTGATCCTCAAGACATCCTAAAAACTTTCTACTTTGGGCATAAGATAAAGATTGATCCAAAGAATCAAGAGATTCATCTCCCATATTCTTGAAGATTGATCCTTGTTTTATGGTTCTAACTAGATCTCAATACAAGAAGAGTATGGAAGCCAACAAATAAACACCCGCTTCAAGCGATCTTAGCCAAACAAACGCATAAATGAATCTCGTCGAATCAGGTAATCCTTTGACCCTCTCATCATTGCAAAATCCGCAAGAAGAAAACCAAGGAGAGGACCTTACCTTTGGAATGTGTCGTGAGGAAATGACTGAAATGCTCCAAAATCTGGATAACCATAAAATCATCAACATCATGATGAGGCTCAACCCTTCGTTATACATGCTTGAGCTAGCAAAACAAGGGGCCAAGTTACCTTCGGATTTTGATGTGAATACTATTGTGGAGACATCTTTTCCTCCAATCTCATCCACCATTCCCATTTCATCTACACCCCCATCTCAAAACATCACATAAAACATTCCACAAATAATGACATCTTTTGCTCCAACCCAACCCAACGTTAACAAGGGAAATGCATTTCTCAATGCTCTTCAAGCACACCCCCTTGTTAATAATCAAAACTTGGATGCAAACACCACCTTGGAACAAAATATACCCCAAAAACCATTACACAAAAATGTTCCTCTCACCTTCCATCATGATCCATCATCATCATTTTTTCACGCAACACCTCAAACACCTCTTCTCACAAATTCGCAAGAAGAGGGAGATATGTTCAGACCAGGGGGCATATTTGAGACCTTGAAATTTTCACAACAACTAACACCCCTTACATTTCCACCTCTCCCACCATTGCCATTATCATCCACACCACTCCTTGGTTTAGGGTTTCCCTCTCTACCAAGTATCGATCAAAACAACATCCCAAATATCAATCAAAGCACTATGCTAGACGCTCAAAATTTGCCGTTGATATCGCAACAATAAATGACAAATGCACAAATAATTGCAACATCATCAAACACCCCCTTAACATCACAAAGCATGGTCTCTCAAGGACCAATCACATCAACAAAACCATCCATCACACAAAACACCAACACCACCTTCATAAACACCATTCCAAATCCACCACCACCTCCACCATCGCCAACTTCCACTACATCAAGCCAATACGATGTGGCATTGCAAATTTCTTTCCAAAAAGGATACCAACAAATTCAGAAACAAAAATCCAAACAACTAGCTGCTCACAAGCTGCTCAAGCTGCACAGGCTGCCCAAGCAACACAAGCCGCCTTACAAGTGCAACAAGCCAAAGCCTTATTGCAACAACAACAACAAGAAGTTGCCCAAGCCGTGCAGGCATTGCAAGCATTGCAAGCCAAAAAGGCTACTCAAGTGCAAACCCTATTACAACAAAAAATAGTGCAAGCTCAAGCGCAAGCTCAATATCAGGCACAACAAGCCCAATACTAAGCAAAAATTCTTGCACAAAGACAAGCAGCGCAATTGAAAGTATATCAACAAGCCATAAAGCAATATCAAGAGCAGTAAGAAGCAACAAAATTGGCAGCCCAACAACAAGCGTTGTTGGAACATTAACAAGCACAACAACAAGCATTGTTGGAATAGCAACAAGCGCAACAAAAAACACTAATCTCAACGCAACAACAACAAGATCAACAACAAGCGTTCTTCATACAAAAGAAGGTGGAAGCCTACTTCACTCAGAAAAAAACATACAGATACCATCGAACAACGCATTGATCAACCCACCCATCCAACCCACAATTCAAACACCCCAAAACACTTTCATCCCACCCCCTAATCTACAAAATGATGTGACGACACAACTTAGGTTGCTCTTGCAATAAGTGCTCAACCTTCAATTAGGGCGAACAACCAAAACACCAAGCAACTTGTGTCCCTATCCATTTGATAGGAACTTAGTAATGAAACCATTCCCCAAGGGATTTGAAATCCCCAAATTTGACAAATATCGAGGGACGGGAAACCCTGAAGATCACATCAGGGAATTCCAGGTTCATTACATGGAAGTCGCATATGACGATACTTATTTGATGTGGCTATTCCCTAGGAGTTTGGCAGGCCATGCTATGGAATGGTTCTCTTGCTTACCTTTAGGCATTAGAACATTTCAAGAAATTATAGATGCATTTATTAAGAACTACGCAAGCAACATTGCAATGGATGTTAGTCTAGAAGAACTCTCGGCTTTAAAACAAGGAAAGGGTGAGTCATTTGCCTCATTTCTACAATGATGGTGATCCAAGGCCAATTGGAGCAAGTGGACCATTCTAGAAGAACAACAAGTTTGCACCATCATAGCCAACCTTGAAGGCCGCTTGGAATTTCATCTTAAGGTTTAGGGCATCACCACATATGATCAGTTGATCCCCAAGGCACTTAGCATCGAAAGAGCCCTTATGACTCAACCCGCGGAATCAACATCATACCACGAACAACAAAATAAATTCCCACCATCCAATTACAACGATAAACCTCGCACGTGGGCAAGGAACAAAAATGTTACAAATGATGGTGTCGTTGATGCCAAGGTGGTCATTAGTGCCCCTCGCCAAAACACACTCACACCACAAATCCAAACACAACACCAAAATACTCATCACACAACACACCAACCCAACAACAATCCAACCATCAATAATCTCAATGACCAAAGGGGACCACCCTGATGCAAAAGTTATCCCAAAAGAAAATACACCATTTTGGGGGAACCACTTGAGGACATAATGAAAAAGTTGATCAACGAAAAACTCATCAAGCCTCCTACATTTGAGAATTACCAAGAACCGGATGTCAAACCTCCTTGGTATAACGAGAATCAACTTTGCGAATTTCATAAAATCAAAGGCCATACCACAAACAGTTGCATGAGACTCAAAAACATCATCCAAGATCTAATTGATAAAAAAATCATAAACGTGGAACAACCTACAGGAAATTAGGATCTTAAGATATATATGAATCTGATGCCGAATCATGGCAACAAAGGGAATAAAAATGATAAAGGGAAGGGCAATGTAAATTGTGTGTATGAAATAGTCATTACCTCCCTAAATAAAGACTGCATGGTCATCACCATCAAGGGCGCCCATGTCGAAGATTGTGGAGTCACCACAAGAGGCGGAAAAGTCACCATCGCAGGATCATCCCAACCAAATAGAGTCCCTTCATCTAGAACAACTCCTAATGGATACAATGTTTTAGATCAACTCAAGAGAATTCCAACACACATCTCCATCATGGAGTTGTTAAAAATATCATTAGCCCATAAGAAAATCCTAGAGGAGGCATTGGCCTCATCCACTGTCCCTGCAGATCTTGATGCAGAGCAATTCCAAGCTATGGTCAAAAATATCATTACGCCTAATTTTCTTACGTTCTCTAATCAGGATTTCCTCGATCAACCATCTCACAACCGTGCACTTCACTTGGAAGCAATTGTACACAAAATCAAAATCAAAAGGGTCTTGGTGGATGGAGGTGTAGGCTTGAATATATGTTCCCTAAGCCTCATCAAGCAGTTCAAAATATCAGAAGATTCTATTGACAAAGGGAAGGGTATCACGATAAGAGCATATGATGACCAAGAAATAGGGTCTCAGGGCACAATCAAACTCCCTATTCAAGTAGGGCTAACTCTCATGGAAACCACTTGTCAGGTCTTGGACCTTGACTTGCCGTATAATATCCTCCTGGGATGCCCATGGATCCATGCAATGAAAGCAATAGCATCAACCTTCCACCAATGCATGAAATTTACACACAATGGATAAGAGGTTACCATCCATGGAGATCCCAAACCTTTCTCACATTGCAAAAATCTTGAAGCAAAGTATTACAAAATCCCCCAAGTGCCAAAAATGATGAGGGCCCATCCACACCATACATTGACCCTGCCACCCTCGCATCCACTTCTGCGACAGAGACACCCGCCACTCCCACCATTCCCACCATCTTCAAAATTAATCTCATCTTCCAAGAGGATGGTTGTGGAAGCTACAAGCTCCCTAACAATGCTTTTGTGATAGGAGAGTTACCACAATCTCCTAGATCACAGGGTCATCCACAAGAAAACCAAGCTTCCACATCCCAAACGTTTCCTGAAGACTATCCCGAATTCACAAGATGGGGAGACCTTGGCCAGGAGATTATTGAAGTAGATCCATCTCACATGTTATATCAAGATGAAAGACCAACACCTGAATTTCCAATGGATGAAAGAAGCAAGGGTCTACAAATGATGCTCATAATGGGCTACGACAGAAATCAAAGACTGGGACAAAATGATAATGGCCTCATAATACCTATCATTCCAGAGACACAACCCATAAAAAATCTTGGCCTTGGATGTACCCCTCTGAGTACAACCATACTTGGCCGAAGTCCTCTGGTTAGAACGGTTAATATTTATCCTCAACCACTAGTAGCAGAAGTATGCTCACCAATATCCATAGGTAGAGACATACATAACTTTATAACTGAGGTCTATATTAGTAGTGACGACGAGGATACCATGACCAATCTACCTAGGTTATTTGAGGATACCGCCATTTGCATGATTAGCACCCTCTCCTTTGAAACAAACCAACAAAATTAGGAGATCCACTTAGTATATCCCCAACTCATTGACTATGACCAACGAGGACCACCGATTCTCGATACATTCAAAAATGATGAGGTGCTCTCAAAATTCATGGGATTGCGGGACAAAATTCCATAGGGGGACCATAAAGCAGGGTTTATAATGGAGTTGGACACATGCCTATTACGGGGAAACAATTGAATCCTTCAGTCACAAAAGTGAGAAACTAAGAATCATATCCAAGTCCTTGAGTGAAAACCACACTGTAGCATTCTCTGACATGAAAAAAGTAAAAAGAAAGGACGTATCCAACTATGAAATCCTCTCTGAGACACCTGAGGATGGGGGATTCAATCTTCCTTTAAGAGCTATTCATCAGGAAAAGTCAGCAGTCAACCTTGTCAACCTAGGAATAGAGGAGACCCCGCATATTACATTCTATGAGGAATCACTATTATCAGAAGAGCAAGAACTCCTAGCAGCATTCCTAAGGGAAAGGCAAATAAACTTCACATGGGATTATGCTGACATGCCAGGGCTTGATCCAGAGACTACGGTTCATCATTTAGCAGTGTATCCAAAAGCAAAGCTGGTAATAAAAAAGCTTAAAAAAATGCACCCTCAAATCGCTCTGTTGGTCAAAATGGAGCTAAAAAAGCTACTAAATGCAGGATTCATACGACCAATAGATTATCCAGAATGGGTATCAAACTTGGTACCTATTTCAAAACCTAATGGAGCCATTAGAATCTACACGAACTTCAAAGATTTAAACAAAGCATGTCTGAAGGATGATTTCCCACTTCCCAACATCGACATGATAGTAGATATGATAGCAAGACATGAGATGCTATCACTAATGGACAAATTTTTAGGATACAATCAAATCATGATAGAAAAAGAGGATCAACATAAGATAGCCTTCACTTGTCCATGGGGGACTTACTATTGGAACATGATGCCATTCGGCCTAAAGAACATAGGAGCAACATATCAACAGGCCATGACATTGATATTCCATGACATGATTCATAAGATAGTCGAAGACTATGTCGACGACATCCTAGCTAAATCCAAAAAAAGAAAAAATCACATAGCAACCCTAAGTGCTATTTTTGACAAACTGGAGGAGTACAAAGTTAGACTAAATCCCAAGAAGTGTGTCTTCGGCGTACAATCAGGTAAACTACTAGGATATATAGTATCAATGAGGGGTATCAAGGTGGATCCAAAAAAAGTGAATGCAATCCTTGAAATGGAAGCACCAAAGACATTAAAACAACTGAGAGGTCTCCAAGGCAGGCTCTAATCCATTAGAAGGTTCATAGCACAACTAGCGGATAAACAAAACCCATACTCTCACCTACTCCACAAGGGAGTAGCGTACAAATGGGATACCAAGTGCGAAGAGGCATTCAACAAAATCAAGGAATATCTACTGACACCACCAGTCTTAATGCCACCCATCCCAAAGAAACCATTGATCTTATATGTGTCTGCAACAGTTGTAGCCCTTGGGGCTCTCTTGGCTCAGCATGATGAAAACGGAATAGAGAGGGCTATCTACTATATCATCAGGACAATGGTTGGTCATGAGCTAAACTACTCATTCATCGAGAAAGCATGCCTCGCAGTAGTGTTTGCATCACAAAAATTCAGACATTACATGCTGGCACACAAGATAAAGCTCATCGCCAAAATTGATCCCCTCAAATATTTACTATCAAAAGCAATGCTCATGGGAAGAATGGAAAAATGGGTAATGATATTATTAGAATATGACATCGAGTATGTAGAGAGGAAAGCAATTAAGGGCCAAGTTATTGCGGATCAACTAGCAGAAGCACCTATTTATTCAAAGAATCCTCTTGTCTTAGAGTTTCCAGATGAATCCATTTTTAACCTCAATGTAGCTGACCACTGGAAACTATACTTTGATGGCTCATACACACAGCACGAATCGGGAGCTGGTGTCTTCTTCATCACCCCACAAGGGGATTGCATACCAAGGTCATATAAACTAGCATTTCCTTGCACCAACAACATCACAGAATACGAGGCTTTAACTATAGGTCTCAGGATAGCAGTGCAATGGAACATCATGGCTCTCAAAGTGTATGGAGACTCTTAGCTGATTATAAATCAAGTCAATAATGAATATCAAACCAAGGATGAAAAGCTCACTCCATACAATAAATTGGTGGAGATTCTCAAAGAATATTTTATAGAAATAACATTTAAGCAGATTCTTAGAACCAACAACAAAGCAGCAGACGCCGTGGCAACAATTGGGTCCCTACTGGACATCCCCAACAATGTTCCAAAATATGAATTCTTGATTGAGTAGCTTCTCATTTCTGTATTTGAGGAACCATAATTAGAATTTGTGTGTGAAATTGTTGGTCCTGATGATCCTTGGTATCATGACATCTACACATATCTTCGAATAGGAGTCATACCCGCTGACCTACCATCAAACCTAAAATGAACCTTTATTAAAAAGGCCTCTAGATTTGTCATCCTAGGTGATACCCTATATCGTAGGAGCATAGAAGGAACCCTACTACACTGCCTAAATGCTGAGGAGGCATTGACCACTATAAATGAAGTTCATAATGGTATCTGAGGTTCACACTCGAGTGGAATAACCATAGCCAAGAAACTGCTGAGGATGGGATATTATTGGCCCACAATGGAAAGAGAAGCACATGATCATGCTAGAAGGTGTCTATAATTTTAGCAACATGGGGACCTCATCCATGCTCTAGCTCAAGAGCTTCATCCTATCATCACACCATGGCCCTTTTCGCAGTGGGGACTTGATCTCATTGGGAAAATCACACCCACCTCATCTAATGGCCACAAATTCATCATAACTGCAACAAAGTACTTTACTAAGTGGGCGAAGGCCATACCCATGACACATATAACTAGGAAGAAAATTTATAAGTTCATCTTGAACTATCTCATATGCCGCTATGGTGTCCCACAAATCATTATCTCAGATAATGGGACACCATTCAAGAATCAGGAGGTTCGTGACTTATGCAATAAATTCAAAATCCAACATCGCTTCTCCACCCCGTATTATCCCCAAGGCAATGGACAAGCATAAGCTACAAACAAAACCATCCTCAAAATCCTCAAGAAAATAGTCAATAACGCAGGTCGTGACTGGCATTTGCAACTTAATCACACCCTCTGGGCCTATCGAACCAGCATCCGCACACCCATCGACGCCACCCCCTTCTCCTTGGTCTATGGATCAAAAGCTGTACTCCCCATTGAGATCGAGCTCCCATCCCTCAGGATATCACTACAAAAACTCATCATGGATGAAGAGTATCGAGTATCAAGACTAAATGAGTTAGATCTACTGGATGAGAGATAGATAGATGCTTTAAATCACTTGCAAGTCTATTAGAATAGACTCAAAAGGAGCTACAATAAGAAAATCAGAAGTAGGATGTTCCAAGTCGGAGAATTGGTCTTAAAAGAGAATCAAAAGAATGTCCCAAACCCAAGCAACAAAGGAAAGTTTGAACCCAATTGGTTGGGACCGTTTGTCATAACAAGTTATAAGTCAGGGGCTTATCAGTTATCAACACCCGAAGGGGAACCTCTGCAGGAGCCCATGAATAGCTCCCATCTCAAAAAGTTTTATGCTAAATCTTTCAAGGTATAGAACCAAAAATCCAAAAAATCAGAAAAAGTCTTGAAAACATGGTTACTTTGATGAAAACCTGGCAAATAGGCATCTTGGTGACAACAAAAAAATAAAAAAAGCAAAAAATCCAAAAAAATTAGAAAAAGGATCAAAAAAATAAAATAAAAAATAGTAAAGAAAAAAATCGTCCTCTAGTGAAAACCACTTCGGTGGCACTTTGGGCAAGTACCTTGGTGAAAACCTGGCAAATAGGCACCTTGCGTAAATAAGCACTTTCCATCCACCAGGATCTTTACGGCTTGTTCGACATCATCCCTCCATTTCGCTTCCATCATCCATCGTATCCAGATCTCCATCCATCACTCATCCACTCGCATCCCCACCATAGCTTGGTCCTATTTTTGTATCGTGATCCCTCCTAGTACTACTCGGCCCATCCTCAAGGTCAGTTTGTCTTGCCTTTATCAGAGTAGTCTATTGCATCACATTGGGGGTATGTTCTCATCGGATCAGATTCGTGTATGATCTTAAAGTCTTCAAATCAGAAAATCCAAAAACATCAGAAAATCATAAAATCCAAAAACATCAGAAAATTAGAAAATCCAAAAACATCAAAAAGTCAAAAAATCCAAAAACATCAGAATATAAAAAAATCCAAAAACACTCACATATCATCAAAATCCAAAAATAGGTCAAAAAGACAGTAAAAAACAGAGTCATCTTGTCGAACTACGTCATCTCTGAGCTTGAACATAGGCAAGGTTGATCTTTGATCATCCCCCAAGACACTTAGATCAGTCCTTTAGGAGTCCATCATAATAAGCTGACATCTCATCATGTATATCATCATCTGTAAATCGATCAAGTTGTCAGTTGAACTATGTGGTCTCTGCGTGTATAACGTAGGCAAGGCTCATCTATTGATCAGCCCTCGAGACCCCTAGGATAGGTCTTTAGTCTAGTCTCTTGGTCAAAATCTCAGAAAATCTCAAAAACATTGAAAAATCAAAAATCAAAACATTTGTAAAACCTTGAAAAAAATACCAAAAACATTACAAAACATTACAAAACATCAAAAACATCTGAATATTTGAAAAAAAAATCCATCCACCTCATCTTGCTTGCACCTGCAATAACACCACTCATAATAAACTGATAGTCATTATCAACCCTTGGTGAAACAGTTAGAAACAAGTCTAATAGATTAAAAATAAAACTCCAAACATCAAGTCTTAAGTCTAAGTTAGTGTGTAAGCAAGTTGGTCATCTCTTCGTATTGGTAACTCATCATCCAATTAGTCCCATATCAATAAACCCTTAGAACACTTTGGATAAACGAAATGACATGCCACCATCCACTAACATGTCCTAGGATGAATCCTTCCTACAATGGGAATTATCTTTTGGCAATAAGTTTCTGGTCTTATCCTTAGAAAACACATTCCCTTTTGGTTAGCGGTATTGAAGAACATCAACTTGTTTGTGTGCTTTATCTTTGTCTGTTGACTTATCTTATTGTGCTCAGTCCAAGGACCTCTTGATGATATCTGAACGAAGGATTTAGAGAAATAGGAATGGGGCAACGATCATTATCTTTTGTCTGCTATGCTTGTTGGACGTTCTTGTAATATAACCTCGGCGAATACTTGATTTGTTAGGTATGTATGGAAGAGGTATAGGGAAACTTGTTGACTATTGCATGGATAGGTTTACCTTTCCGTGTTTTTGGTCCGAGGTGCCTGAAACTTCTGAAGTGCATCCTAGCAAGGTTTCCGTATGTCAGGTGTGAACAAGAATACTCCTATCTGATTGTCAAGTCAAATTCCATCACACTAGGTACCACGCCATCCTGGTTTTCTATACCTTGATGCATTGTACCACATGTGTTATCAAACATAAGAAAATTTGGCCCTTTGAAAATCCCAATTCCTCGGCAAGTAATCATTATAATCATCATCATCATCATTTGCATTTGCATCATCTTGTGTCTTGTTCAAATGACTTCTTCTTTTCTTACTAACAACACTAACAAGGTACTATGACAGTTGATCATCATCACCATCATCGTCATCGATCTTGCATCCACAAATCATTAACATATTGCATAAACATATCATATAGGAAACATACACATTGCATTTTAATCATCATATAAATAGGTTATCATAAAAATTCTTCATAGATAGGTTCATCCATGTCATTGCATTTCACCCATTACATTGCATGGCATGGCATTATATCAATCATCACATAACATTCATTTGCATTTTATAACCATTTCAAATTACCACCTATCATATAAATCATCATGTAAACAAAAGAATTTCACAATCATTTTTTGCCTAATTATACTCAATATGAATAGAAGCATTTAATTCATTTACATACTTGCATAAACATAATGTCATCATCACATTACATTTATATTACATTGCACATCATTACATCACTTTACATTAACATAACATCGCATCCTCATATCACTTTGCATTGCATACATTACATCATCATTTATTACATTTAGGATAATAAGATTTGTTATTCTAAGCATCTCATAAATCCATTTAATTATGCATTAACACCATTTGTATCATATCATGACCATCACATTCATATTTTATCACCCATATCATCTCATAAATAGCATCATAAATCATTTACTGCATAAATCATTCCACGTAGGCATAAACGTGCAAAATTTATTATAAGCAAAGCATATATGCATCCGTAAACAAATATAGGTTACATATCATTTCACATGAACATCATAGATCATATTAAAATCCACATCACATATCGATCATCTCATTTGCATTATTATAAATAGACCATCACATTTACATATCATAGGTTAACATAATATTAATCTGTTAGTCATAATCATAACGCATGCATCATCAGAAATAAATGCATCCATAAAGACATCATTGCAAAGCATATAAAAATAAACCATCCATGCATAAAAGAGAGCACGGTACATCGCATCAAAATCATCATTGGCTCATATATATATATATCATCAATAACATCACTGTCATAGTACAAAGAATAAATCGGATCACTGTACATATATGTCAATTAGTACAAAAGGCCCATTGAGCTATCAAAAATGAGCCCATAAGGCAAAAAAAAGTATCATAACACCTCGATCAGGTTTGGTCTCTGTGAATGCTACCCTCGCCTCTATCACCGTGACCCTCTGCTGGTCTGTGGCTGGCCCGCTCTGAGTACTCTGGGACCCACTCTGCTCTAGGTACGGTCTCGTGATAGGCCCATCGATAATACTTTGCCTCTCAGATGGCATCCCTATAGGATCGAACTGATACTGTACCATGGGAGGAGGAGGCTGTCATACTCTCTATCTGCTACCTTCGGCCTAGCTCAGTGGCTGCCATACTCTCTATCTGCTACCTCTGGCCTAGCTCAGTGGCTGCCTGTAGCTCTACAGCCTGTCTCTACTACACAACCTGATCTCTCTCTGCTCTGAGATGCTCTCTCGCGGCCCTCGCCTGATCTCTCTCAGCGGTCACGACCTGGACCTGGGCCTGCAACTACGCAATCAACACATATCGAGCGTCTACCTGTCCCTGTGGCTGCACATGTGGCTGCACCTAAGGCTGATCCTCATCTCGTGGTGGCTCCTGCTACTGATCCTGCATGTGTACATCTCCGTGACCTGGCAGGACTGGAGGCACAATTGGTGGATCCTGTTGAATCTCAAACCTCTGTCCTCGTCCTCCCCCTCTTCCTCTAACTCTGCATAGATCTGGGTCATCATCTGGAATATTCAGCCGAAGTGGAGGTCAGAACTAGTCCTTGTAGGCTTGAGTGGTGCCTCAATCTTCTAAACTCTGATCATAGGCCCATGGTCAGGCTACCAAGTGCCTGAAACTGTCGTCTGCCTTTGAGGCAGGAATGTACTGTCCCCATGACACCTATGTCATGCTATGAGAAAAGATGGCTACATAGTCATCATCAGGCCGATCCTGCGGCTCTCCGAATTGATGCTGCACGTGCCTAGGCAGGTACCTCTTGATCATAGTATGCTCCCGCCCTTGCATATATTGGTCCCGACGGAAATAGAATAGCTGATCGACATCGTTGGCCCATCCAGGTCGACCAAGGTACGATCACCAAATGAAAACTAGCATCTCGTCTAAGACCCACCTCCAATAGGGGATCCCATGCTCACCAGTGTGTGTAAAGGACACATCGCCTCTATATCATGCCACAAGGGCATAGTCTACCCCCATCAGAACTGGAATGACATGTGGACGTAGCACAAAAATATGCTCCCATGCCCAGACGTGAAGTAAAGTCATCCCAACCCCCAACGCTCTACCGTCCATGTAGATGTACTCATGGAGGTCTTTGTAAAGCGAAGCTAGAAGGACAGGCCCCCATGCAAAACAAACCGACCTGTTTCGGACCATCTACTCCCAGCAATATGCCCAGCCGAGACTGAAGTATCACCCTCGTCTGTCTAGGGCAACAAGACCCGAAATGATAGCTACAACCACCCAGCGGTAGGGAGGTGCTATGACCTTGTATTGCTCTAGCTCTATCTGTCCCTCATAGAAGATGATGTCTCGTGTGGTAAGGACTCTGCAGCAGGCCTCACGCCCCTCATCCATATCAAAAATTGCCGATCGGCCATGAATCAACAATTGAAGAATACACCAAAAGTCCTATAGAGTGATGGTAGCCTCTCCAGTGGGGAGATGAAATGACGACGTCTCGCTGTGCCACCTCTGGACCAGCGTTGACAACATCCCTAAGGGAGTGTGCATGGGCGCCGTGTACGCAATGTGCCATAACCTCGCAACCCCGAGTCGATCCTGGTCCCTGTTGCTCAGGTCTCGCAAGACGCTAGCCAAATCTCGCGACTGGTGCTCCTGAGAGTAGAGCTCCCTCGTCGCATCCTGCATCAAGGAAGGTCAATATGTTAAATTTTTTGAAAAATTTCTATTCGAACTCTCCAAAAACTTCCCCATCGGCGCAGTTTGTGATGGCATCGTAGTTTGATTTTAATCAAACTCCGACGCTAGACCCTAATAAGAGCTATATGGCACCGCCATAATGCACTTTATCACCCAACGTCACAGTTTTTGTGAAATGGGCGATGCCGCGTTGCACTTTTTTAAACCAACCCGCCAAACTCGAGCTCAACATCAGAGTTTGTAAACTCTGAACTGCACCGCTGTGGCACAAAACAACACCACGTGGTGCAGTTTGAATGCCGAGCGACGCTATATAGCACCATTGCAGGTGAGCTGCCCCTTTAAAGCATTAATTAAAGCATTAAATGAAAAGATGAAGCTTGGGTAAAGGTCACATACCGGTGCCCCGATGCCAGGTGGTCGCTGGTACGTCCAAACTCGATCAGTGATGTGTAGGGGAAATTGTCGTTGCGCCATATTGCCAGAGAGTTAGAGCTCAAATCTCAAGGTTGCTAGCAGAGGTGTGTGAAAATGACTTGAAAGTGACCCCTCGGGCCCCATTTAAGCATGAAAATTAGGGTTTTTTAAAGCCTGAATGGCTGTCCTACTAGGGTTTTAGACCCTCAAACCTGTTTTCATCTGGTTGAGGTTTTTTCTTCATTGCTTTATTGTATTTAGACACGTTTTTAGCCTCCCAGAGCCCTTTTCGACCTATTGGGTACTTTGTCATCTTTTTTTCGTGAGATCACCCAAAAATTTAAAATTTTTGTCCGATCTCTCGAGGGGGCATTATAATGGCATGTTTTCTCTCGCCATGCAGCAGTGGGGCAAGTTTTTAAATATCAAAATTTTTTGGCTTTGATCGAGATCATTTATTCTTTGAACCAACGCAACGAGTGCATTGCTTCAAAGAGGGGAAAAATGTAGACACATAAAATATACCAATTGACATTGTGCATCTAATCCCCGACTACTAACATCGTTTCTTCCCCTGAATCATCCATCAATCTAACCATTTAATCAAATCTCCTTATTTGATTAAATTCATCAACTTTCATCCCTTAATTAAATAAATTATTTTGTCTAATTAAGTCTCTCTCTCAATTAAATCAATCCATCTGATCTAATTATCCCTATTTAATTAAATAATCAATCTATTTGATTAAATCTCTAAAGTCTATCCATTAAATTAAATAAATTAAAACCTTATTTGATTTAATCTAACACCATCTCTTTTAATTAAATAAATCAAAATCTTTATTTAATTAATCTCTTATCATATGCCTCTCTTATTTGATTTAGATAAATCCATAAATTTGAGTCAAATAGGTCACATCACCTAACCTCTCTCATTAAATTAATTAACTCTTGATTAATTTAATCTTATCTCATGCCCCATCCTCTAGATAATGCAAGTTGCACATGAAAATAGATTTAATTCATTTATTAAATCTCTATTTTCCTCACAAGGCATTTTTTGGAATATTCTCTCAATTTGAATTCAAAAATTCCAAGTCAACATGTACATCCAACAAAGCAATAAATTCATCTTACATGTCCTTTGCCTTGAGCCAAGTGGCATTTATTGCATTTTCCCTTCCCTCTTGCATGTCATTTCAACAAATTTGAAATTCAAAATTATGCATTTATTGGCACAAACCCCAAATCTTGCACATCCTTCATCCATTCATAGCTTGACAAGTGGCATCATACCATTGGATGAATGTTAGTCCTATATTGCTCAAATTTGGACATTCATCCATCTTGGCATTCTATAAATAAAGAGCTCATATCCTCATTTCATCATCTACAATTTATGCAAAGTTACCATGCTGAAGTCATTAGCAATCTTCATCCATGTTTATTGAATCATAGCTAGGTTATGCAGATTTTCTTATTGGAGCATTCATCAACATCAACAAAGTGGATCAAATCTCTTCAACACATCAAGATTGCATCATATGAATTGGGAAAGGGCCAATTTTCACATCAAATTGACACCAATTCCCCCATGAGATCATGTGTTTACTTTTCTAATTAGGATTTAATCTTTGTTTTGTCATTTTCATTGTATTCTTTACTATTTTCTTCCTAATTTGAATGTTGTAAATGGATTTCATAAGGAATCCTTGTTTTGGCTTGCAATTCCTTGTTTAACTTGTTTATTCTTGTTGTTTTGTAGGTACAAAGGTTGGGGTTCACACAAATCCCTATTTGTATTTGGTATATAATTGTAAGAGAGGGGGACCAACCACACCAAGGCTCCAAGTCATAGAGAGCAGAGAGTGGAGGGCTCCCCTAACTTACCTCACTCTAATAGATGTTTTGGGATGAGGACCAAGAATGAAGAGAACTCTCAATGATGAGGGCTACACTGCCCAAAACCCATAAAAATCACAACAAATACCAACACAGAAGATGTGAGATAGAAAAATGACTCACTTTCAGTTATTTTCAGAAAATGAAATTACAGATTCAAAGCTTACATGCTACAGCCTCATGGGCTTGATTCATTACAACAAAATCAAATTTGAAAAGAAAATCTACTATTTAGAGCCACAATTTGCACTATCAGGGCCACCTTCTACAACCCCCACTTAACCCTTTTTATTTTCCCCAATAACTACCCTAGAATGTTCTAGAAAGTACAATTTTCCCCTTTTTTCTTTGGTGTCAAAAGTCCTGCCATTTGATTTTTGGCCTAGGAAGAATTTTTTAAGAAATTCACTTTTTAGAGGACCAACTTCGCGGGGACATAATGTTTGATCCAAGTTTCCGATTTTCTATTATTGCATATTGTTGGAAAGCTCTCAACGAGCTCTACAACACGTGGGCTCACTATAGGTCAGTTCGGCCACCTTTTAAGCTGTTTTGGGGCCTCTAAAGTTTTATATATGAATTTGAAGTTATAATGAAGAAATTTCTTGGGACATAAACTTTAATTTCTCCCAAACCATGCAGGGTGTTGAGGTGATTCTTTCGTGAACGAAAATGTTTTTCAGCTCTGCTCTTTGGGGTAAATTTTCAGGTCTATATGAGCCCGTTTAGGCTGACTTACTAAAAATAGTAAGTGCTGATTTTTTGCTATTTTTGACGCCTAATAGTCCTATATCCCCTAAGTGCCATCATGGGACTCAAAAAACCTAAAGAAAATAAAGAAACCATTTTTTTTGGGTGATGCAAGATTGCCCTTCACCACTAGATGCTCTTGCATCAGACACCTAGGGTAATTTGAAAAGTGACCCTATCACTTCTTAAGAGTTAGAAGGAAACACCAATAGAGCTCTTTCAAACCACCTTCTCTCTAACGTGGGGGCCCCGACAACCCCACAGGGAGGATGATGAAGCGAGTGGGAAGAGGTAAACTTGGGGGGTCTCACGGGCTGGGGAGAGGACCGTACTTAGTGGACATCCGGGCTTAGTCTAAACGGGTAGGTTCCCCGCACAATATAGTCTAGATAATAGAGTGAGCGTAGCTCACCTTTGGTCAGTAGGGAGAGTTATGGGTGGGTGGAGTCAGTAGCAGTTAAGGCTGGATGGATACCATCGTTGGTGGTCGGTGGGTGGATGGTTGCTATTCAGTTGGAGTGAACAGAATGTCGGATGGATGGATGGAAGGAAGGATGGTTGGAAGGTGAGCCTGAACTGCTTGGGAGTGAAAGGGGGTTGGTATCAATGGAAATTCAGTGGGATAGAGGAAGAAGAAGGGAAGATTAAGTTGGAGGGATGTTAGGGCGCCGAGCCTATCGGGCGTCGGGGAAGTGGTCGGTAGAGTGGGGAAAGATAGTGAAGGATATACTTCAAGTGGGAGATCGAGTTGAAGGATCGCTTCCTCCGCGATTCACTTCCCTTTCGAGACCCTATAGTTCTATTGTTTCGGTCCCATTGCTTTGGTTCTACTGTCTCGATCCCTTTCAAGACTGGGTAGACTGCTTGATCGAACAGCTCTCATAGTTCGTCAGCGGGTGGGGGGGCCCCTACTATTCTATGGGTTCGTTCTGACCGATGCTCGGCTCGATCAGAATAAGAAATGCACTTCGGCGAGGTTAGCCCGGGCACCTTCAACTAATCTACCGGTAACAACAACAACAACTATAGGGGAACGGGTGGGATAAGCCCTACTATTCTAAAGGGGGGTGGGGACCGGGGATTATAGTTAGACCTCCCACCCACCCCCAGGGGCTGAGAAACCTATATCCTCCCACCCGGAACCCCCTACTATTTTAAGGTCTTTCCACCCACCCCCCTACAATTTTTATGGAACTATAGAGGGTGGGTGGGGGGGACCTCCCACAATTAATCTACCCCTTAGAATAGTAGGGCCAGCACTTCGCGCCCAACCCCCCCCACCCCCCCATTATAGTAACCTCAACCTTAGATAACCATGATGAATTTTTAGTAGGCCTTCCTCTCCACTTCACCAAGTACTTTGTATATTGCTTGTTTCTTGTGCTTCTACCCATAAGACTATCCAGGATTTCTTCTATCTCTTCCTTCTCTAAAGTAGGTGTTGGAATTTTCAATTGTTCATTCATCAGACTCTCCTCTATATCACCTTCATGATACTCTGTCAAATCAACAATGTTGAACACATGAGAAATGTTTATTCCACTAGGAAACTCTACCTCATAAGCATTTCCTGAATCATGCTTCTTCAAGATCTTGTATGGTCCAAACTTCTTCATATTTAACTTGTTGTATGTACCAATTGGGAACCTTTCCTTTCACAAACCATGACTTCATCTCCTACCTAGAACTCCTTATACCTCCTTTTCTAATTTGCTTGAGCCTTATATTGTGAGTTCATCTTATTGATATGTTTCTTCACCTCTTCATGCAAATTCTTCAGGTGCTCAGTAAAATCTTCAGCCTCAGCACTACTCTTCTCCCCCTTATCCATCTTTCTTAGTTCATAAGCAGTTCTTGGACTACTCCCATATACAATCTGGAATGGTGATTTACTAGTGCTCCTATTGACAAAATTTTTATAAGCAAATTCTACCTATGGTATAATCAAATCCCATCCATTGGGCTTAACTCCAACTAAGCATCTTAGTAGGTTTCGCAAACCCCTATTCACCACCTCTGTTTGTCCATCAGTCTGTGAATGGTGTATAGAATTGAACTTTAAATATGTCTTCAACTTCTTCCATAATTTCCTCTAGAAATAACCAACAAATTTGGTATCTTTGTCTGAAACTATACTCTTTGGTAGACCATGTAGTCTCACCACCTCTGAAAAACAACTCTGCAACATGAACACCATCACTGGTCTTATGACACAGAATGAAATGTGCCATCTTTGTAAATCTATCCACCACCACAAATATGGAATCATGGCCTCTTTGTGTCTTTAACAATCCAAGAACAAAATCCATGCTAATATCCTCCCATGGCCTCTCAGGTATAGGTAATAGCTAATACAATCCAATATTCTAACTTGTTCCTTTCACCATCTGACATACTCTACAACTTTGTACAAATTTCTTCACATCTTGTTGTAACTATGGCCAATAATAATTCTCACTAACAAGATAAATGGTCTTATCTCGACCAAAATGTCCAACCAATCCTCCACTATACTTCTCCTTGATTAGATTCTCTCTCATAGAACTCCTTTGAATGCATAATTGGCTTCCTTTAAACAACATCCTATCTTGGACTAAGAAATCCAACCATCTTGTTCTATCTAATGTAACAGGTTCCAAACAAGCCTTCTAAGCTTCCACAAAGTCTGGATCTTCTGGATACAAACTCTTGAGTTCATTGAACCCAAAAACCTCTATATTCATCTCTATCAACAAATTTTTCCTTCTACTTAAGGCATTTACAACTCTGTTTGACCTTCCACTCCTGTGCTTCAAAAACAAAGTATAACTCTGCAAAAAATAACCCATTTTAAGTGCCTTTGATTCAACTTTCTTTGACTATTGAGATACTGCAAAGCCTGGTGATCAATATATAAAACAAATTATTTTGGAAACAATTAGTGTCTCCATTTCTTCAAAGCTTGAATTATAGCATACAACTCTTGATCATAGAAAAAATATTTCTTCTTCGCATCATTCAAATTCTCACTAAAATAGGCAACAAAATTACCTTCTTGACTCTAAACAGCTCCTATGGTAGTGCCACTAGCATCACAATATACCTGAAATACCTTATTGAAATTTGGAAGTGCCAAAATAGGTTGCTCTGTAACATTCTTCTTCAACATATCAAAATTTTTTACTGCTCCCGTGGTCCACTTAAACTCTTTTCTATCCCCTTTCATCGCTTTAGTTAGACGTTCACAAATACTATTGAAATTCTTAATAAACTTTCTGTAAAAACTTGCTAGACCATGAAATGATCTACCTTTATAACACTCCTCGAGGTAGGCCATTCAATGATAGCTCTCACCTTCTCTGGACCCATTTTAAGACCCTCTGCTGAGACAACAAATCCTAGATACACCAACTCCCTTTTCACAAAACTACATTTCTTCAAATTAATCAACAACTTCTCCTCCCTTAGCTTCTCAAAAACTCTTTAGATATGAATCAAGTGCTCCTCCAATGTCTTACTGAAAATCAAAATATCATCCAAATAAACAATAAATTTTTTTCCTAAAAATTATTTCAATACCTCATTCATAAACCACATAAATGTGCTCGATGCACTGGTTAGCCCAAAAGGCATGACTAAACACTTGTACAATCCCTCCTTGGTTTTGAAGGTTCTCTTCCATTCATCTCCTTCTCTAATCTGGATATGGTGAGATCCACTCTTCAGATCTATCTTCATGAAGTACTTAGCTCCACTAAAACAATCCATAATGTCATCCATTCTTGGCAAGGGAAATCTATACTTGATGGTGATCTTTTTGATGGCTCTAGAGTCTGTAAACATTCACCATTTTCCATCCTTATTTGGTGCTAGTACTACAGGTACTGCACATGGACTAAAAATCTCCCTAATCAATCCTTTTCGCAACAACTCTTGCACTTGTTTTTTCAACTCTTCACGCTCTACTAGAGTCATACAATGAGCTACCTTATTTGGAAAACTAGCTCCAGGAATCAAGTCCATCTGATGACTAATATTTCTTACTGGAGGCAAACCTTTAGGTACATTATAAAAAATAATAGCTTGAAACTCATTCAACAAATCTGAAACCTCTACAGGTACCTCAGTAGCATCTTCTTTATCAACTCTAGGGATCAATGCAAAACACATATTCTCATGCTTCATACCTTCTAGGAACTTTCTTCCATCAACCAAACAAATTCTTACATTACCGCATACCTTTTCTTCTGCCTATTTGGAGGGCTTCAAATTATGATGAACCTCATCCTTTGTCAAAGAATAGGTGTTGGCATGTCTATCATGTATTTCTCACCGATCAAACTACCACGATTTTCCTAACAACATATGACAAACATCCATAGGCATAATATCACACAATACCTCATCATGGTAATTTCCAATCTTGAAATTTACTAGACATTGTTTATTTACCAAGGCTTTATGGTCCTTCTGCAACCAAGCAATTTGGTATGGGTTCGAATTCCTTCTTCTCTCCAACTGCAACTTACTAACCATTTATTTTGAAACAAGGTTATCAATGCTTCCTCCATCAATAATAACATTGCAAAATTTACGTTCACACTTACATCTGGTGTGAAACAAATTCTTCCTTTGAGTTGGTTCCTTCTCTTCATTCAGCAAGGCTCTTCTGGTAACAAGAACCCCTCCTCTTTCTGCATCCTCAGAATGTGAAGACTCAACATCATCTACATGTACAACTCATGCATTACCCTATGGTCTTCTATTTGTCCTTCCTTGATGTTGAGGACACTCATAGGCTCTATGTCCTCCTTCTCCACACTGGAAATAGGTTCCACAAAAGCCTTCTCTTCCCAGTCCTCATCTAGATCTTCCCCTTCCTCTTTGGTCTCCATTAATTTGATCATGAGGATGGTAGGTGTTATCTCCTTTTTGGTTCTGGCTGCTATAGGAGCCTTCACCCTTATTTTGATCTTCATTTCGAACTCCATATGACTGTCCATCGATCTTTCCTCCACGACCTCCACCTCATTGCTTGTTCTCAAACCTCTTGTTCAGTCGTTCTTCAACCTTTAGAGAAAACTGATAAGTGTCTTCAATGGTGGTCATTCTTACTAGTGCCAATTCTTCCTGTATGCTTGGCTTTAACCCATTAATATAACAAATAACTTTCTCCTTATTCACCTCAAAATGTCCTATCCAAATTAGGACCTTGTGAAATTCCTCTATCTATTCTTTCACCGTCCTTGTCCCTTGCCTCAAGCTCTGCATCTTCTTGAGCAACTCCAATTCATAATTGATTGGAATAAATTGTTTCTTTAATTTTGACACCATTCTATCCCATCTGAAAATTTTATCTTTCCCTTGTCTTCCTCTTTCTAACTAGACCTCTTTCCACCATATATTGGCGTGACCTTTCAAATTTTTCTTTGCAAACCTCACTCTGTGAGGGTCTTCAATCTCTTCAAACTCAAAAAATTCCTCCATGTCATTGATCCAATCAATCAATTCTTCAGGATTCAAATTTCCATTGAAAGTTGAAACCTCCTTTTTAGGTCTCTTCCCAATGCTTGACATCACTCGCAACAATCTTCTTTCTCTAGGATCCATTGGATCCCGCTCTTCCTCTTCCATTTCCTCTTCTATTTTTTCTTCACTGTCATCTCTATCTCATTGCACATCTCTTCTTCAAACCTCTTGTTGCAAGGTTTCTAATTTCCTTCTAAGGGCTCCGATTTCATCTCTAGGTGGACCTCCTCTAGCTCGACCTCTACCTCTGCCATGCTGGGAAAGTCTTGGAGGCATCTTGATTTCAACCCACACTCACATGTCCTGCTACAACTGCCTCACATTCAACACTCTGTTACAGACTCAAGAACTCCTGCTTTGATACCACTTGATGAGGGCTACACCACCCAAAACCCATAGAAATCACAACAACATATACCAACACATAAGATGCAAGATGGAAAAATGACTCACTTTCAATTATTTTTAGAAAATGAAATTATAGATTCAAAACTTACATTCTACAACCTCATGTGCTTGATTCATTACAACAAAATCAACTTTGAAAGGAAAATCTACTATGCGGAGCCACAATCTGCACTATCACGACCACCTTCTACAATCCCCACTTAACCCTTTTTATTTTCCCAAATAACCACCCTAGAATGTTCTAGAAAGTACAAATTTCCCCTTTTTTCTTTGGTGCCAAAAGTCTTGCCATTTGATTTCTAGCCTAGGAAGAAATTTTTAAGAAATTCACTTTTTAAAGGACCAACTTCACGAGGCCATAACTTTTGATTCGGGTGTCCGATTTTCTATTATTGCATATCCTTGGAAAGGTCTCAATGAGGTCTACAACACGAACCCACCATAGGTCAGTTCAACCACCTTTTGAGTTGTTTCAGGGCCTCTAATGTTTTATATCTAAATTTGAAGTTGCATTGGAGAAATTTCTCGGGATAGAAACTTTAATTTCTCCCAAACCGTGCAGGGTATTGAGGTGATTCTTTTGTGACCAATTTTTTTTTTCAGCTCTGCTCCTTGGGGTAAATTTTCACATCCATATGAGCCCATTTAGGTTGACTTACTAAAAATAGTAAGTGCTTATTTTTCACATTTTTAACACCTGATAGTCTTATATCCCCTGAGTGCCATCATGGGACTCAAAACAACTAAATAAAATAAAGAAAACAATTTTTTTTGGGTGATGCAAGATTTCCCTACATCACTAGATGCTCTTGCATCACTCAAGTGCTTTTGTCACTTTGGAGACCTGAAAATTTGGTTGGGGCTAGACAAGCTGGTTTTTAGAGTCAATACTGCACCTTAGATAGCTCTTTGTCCGAAGACGACAGTGCGAGTCTCAGACGACAACACGACATGTTGGCATCTCTCTAGTGCACTGGGGTTTGTATAGTCAGAAAATGTGAAGTACGATAAGAAATGCCAAAAACATACTTAACACCCTAGCTAATTGATTTTAACGAAAAGAATAGAAGAATAAAGTATGAAAAGTAAAGGAAGAAATGAAAAAGCAAGGAGATAAAAACTAGGGTGACGAAAATTAACGCACTATAATGCTAGTTTGCTAGCTAGCTCCATGCACACATTCACTTACACACAAGCAAGAGGGGAAAATTGTTGGGGCTATACAGGGGTTTTCCTCAGTCAAACCCCCGCTTTGATATTTCCACCTCCATAGACAACTAGAAAAGCAATGGAGTAGAAAGTACAATAAAGGAAATGGAAGAGAAAGAGAGATTGTTGAACACTATAAAATAATACTATGCTACTCTATTAAACCACAAAAGGGAGAGTGAAGCGTTACCACCTCCACCCAAAGGATCACAAGGCCAATGAAGGGAGAATGCAAGAAACAAACTTGGAAAAGTCACCAAAACTGCAATGATGATGAAGGGAGGTCTCACAAGACTCCAAGCTTGCAACTTGTATGGTAGCCTCACACATAAAAAAGTGAATTTGATGTAGTATCAAGCTACTGCAATGATCAATGGATTTGTCAAAATGTTGGTAGAATGCTTCAAGAGTATGCTCAAGAGATCCAAAAAGTGTGTAGAAAATAGAGTGAAATTTCTAGAGAGTGTGGAGAAGATAAGGTGATCATGAATAGAATGGATTTGAAGGCCAAAAGGAGTCGTCTCGAGTTGGTTGGTCGCATAGAGGCATTACAATTCAACCCAAATTAGGTGTGTAGCATCCTTGCAGACTCCAAATGTAGGAATCTATCAAGGACGATAGCGCGCCACATAGATGTCCATGTGCTGCACTTGCATCCCTGACGAAAATTCCCTCATCAATGCACAAAACATGTGCCATGTGGATGTAAGGTAGACAGGTGATGTGGAATTTTTCCTTTAGATTTGATTTTCTAAGGTGAGGGTATGCAAAAGGGGAATTTACACAAGGGGTACAAATCCACTCCTATACATTTTACCCCCATTTTAGGGAGTACAAGTATCAATGAGTGTTCGGTAAAGTAGGTCGAAGAGTTAGAGATTTATTCCTGAACCATCTAGGAAGTAGACCACAATTTGGTGAGATCGAAAGCGTAGGGAAAGAAATGGACTCCATAGGTACTCTCTCTTGAGGAGGTTTGAATAAAAGGACTCCATAGCTCTATGAAACTACAAAGTTTCACAAAGTACACTGAAGGCCCTCAGATCAACAATGGATAAATCTTGCAAGATGTAAGTGCTTCATAGGACCATAGACCTACAAAGAAGACATTCCCCCAAGTACTCTCTCATGAAGGAAGCCTAGTGAAAAGGGAACTCCACAAAGTCATATTGGAAAGTGGATTCATAGGTGCACCTACAAAGCAACATGTTAATCCATAGATAAAACATGTTAGAAAATAAAAATTAGCCACGCAGGCGAACAAGCAGGAAGTCAAGCAAATAGTCAACAAATTGAAAAGTTTTCAAAGGGGTTCCTCGGGAACCCTTCTGTGTCGCTAAAAATTGTATACTCTTGAAGAAAGATAATTTTGTGATTAATTTGGTCCTATTTTAGACACCCTTACATCAATCACCCCTTAAAAACTACATTTATAGGCCCCTAATGCTCATGATTTTGGACTTTAAGGTCTATTTCACTCACAAATCACTCAAATCCCGACAAGCAACATTCAAACCACTCAAATTTTGTGAAACTGACCTAATTCAAATTCTTGAGGGATGTCAGCCTATGAAGTCAAAATAATGAATAATTTGGTGTTAATGCCTATAAATACATGTTTTTAGGTCATTTTTCACATCTCCTAGTCAATTTTGTTGGAGTCAAGCAACACCAAGAGAGGGGGGGTGAATAAGTGTTGTGGAAATTATAACTTTATTAATTTGATTCTTAAAGTGTTGATAACATTCAATCAAAATAAAGATGCATCCACATAAGACAAATAACCACAACACCATTACACAAATATTTTTTACGTGGAAACCCTATTAGGGGAAAAACCACGATGGAGGTCAATCCACAATATTGTTCTAAGTATACTCAAAAGAAAGGATTACAAATAGGAATGTACTTGCATTTAGGCACACTACCTAGAGTTCATTGCTCAAAAAAAAAAAAAGCTCACTGCCTTACAAAATTTTGGAATACTTCCAAGGATTTGAACTGATAGAGTAGCATCTACAAATGCCTGATTATAGTTCTGGTTAGGCTCAACAATCAAATTAAGAACCTTCTGACTGATTCTACTCTTTTGCTCTGTTTTGCTTCAATTCACACCAAAAAATCCTTAATGCACAAGTGAAACTATGCATAATCACTCTATTGATCTTTTGAAATTCACAACATACATCAACTCACATTGAACACACACCAAAATGATATAATTGACCACTTATATATAACCCTTTCTATTCTTTTGTGTCCTAATTTGCAACTAAGGAATGCCACTTAGAGGGTTTAATTGTACCCATTTGGACCAAGTTATCATTCTCCCTAATGAGCACTATAGAAAATTCATCTAGAGAAGATATTTTGTAGGTGAAACCTAGGGAACATTTGGTAGCATAGAATGTAGAAACAAATACAGAATAGTTAGAACTAAGCTTGGAAAGAATATTCAAGATTAGTTGTTCATATTTATTCAAACAAAGAAAAATGGGTTAGTTCACCAAAATGGATAGATGAACCAATTAGGGACACATTTCTCTTTTATTTCATTAGGAAATAAGATCCCAACAAAGAATTGACTAACTACCCTTAGGAGAGTCAACTCTATGGAAGAATCTTCAAATTTCCTATTTTTGCAAGGATGGGGGTCCTGATTAAACAAAACTTTGGGCAAAAAAACTAAAAAATAGCAAACTAATTCCAAAATGTAATCTATAACTTGGATCTAATAGATTAAGCTCAATGAGTCAATATTGATGGAACTGAAAATAAGATTACAGATCAGAGAGAGGTAAGATGATGTGTACCAGTCACCAAAATTCAGTTGTTGAAGCTGATCTGGGACTCATTTTCCCAAGGGAAAATGGGTCTTGAGTTGGGGTTCATTTGAAACTTTTGGGAGCCTTTGCTATAGATCTAAATCCTAAAATTTTCCCAGGTTTCAGGTTCAAAAATTCAAAAATAAATTCTACAAGTGAGTTTTCATGAGATGACAAATTTTGTGACAACTTTTGCAACTTTGAAAAATTCTCAAATTTTTCTCTCTAAGAGATCTTCAAGATTTCTTCCACCTAAATCTGCAAACACAAATCAAGAGGGAAAAATATTTTGTTTTTGGTGAATGGGGGTTTGCCTTGGTTAAACCTCATTTTGGTAATCAAACCTTGAAATGAAATAAAATAGCATGAAAGGAATGATGAATGAACAACTCAATGTCACAACTCACCAAACCCTTGAATGAACCTTAGAATGTAAAATTGTAACTTGCATGAAACAACTTCAATGGATGTGGATCTTGAACCTTGAATCATGAATTAAATAATTCTTTGAATGCTTGAATGGATCATGAAACCTATTGTAGTCATTGAAAATTGATCACTGTCGTTTAGTCAATTCACCCCTAATTCAACTAATTTCATATCCTCTATATTAATTAAATAATATCCTATTATTTAATTAATATTAACTATCCATTATCCCTTCATCTTCATCTATTTCTTTTATCATCTTTAAATCCTAGCTTAGAGTAAATAATTACCTTTAATTATTTACTCCCATCACTTATCCCTTTCTTCCAAAAATTAAATAAATAATTTATTTATTTAATTCCCCTCATGTCACATCCTCCATAACATTTCTCTAATCCTAATTAATTTGCATACTCTTGGATTAAGGATGTGTAAATTCCTAATACTTGATTAGGGAGGTGTCACATCCTCCAAAAATGGCAAGTTGTCCCTAATCTTTCTCCATTAGCATAATTCCCCCACTAATATCTCACTTACACATCTTAATCCTTAATTAATTAGCCTAGTCTAACCCATGGTCAACCCCTTAATAAATACTACCCACATCCCAATGGAATTTATAATTCCATTTTACTCCTCCAACACCCCTCATAGATTTTTTAATTCCATTTTACAATCCCCATGTCCTTCCCAATGGAATTTCAAATTCCATTTATTCATCCAAGGTTTTTAGAGGAATTTTTAATTCCTCTTCCCTTTCCCTAAGGAATATTAAATTCCTTTTATTCTCCCCATGTCCCTAAGAAATTTTTAATTCCTTTTATCCCATCCATGCACATTAAAAAGGAATTTTTCAATTCCTTTGGTGAGTCTTTGATATCAACCCTTGATCTCTTGTCCTCTTTCAATCTCCATCGTCTATTCACTTCCCCCCTTTGCTAATGACTAACACTTAGTAATTTTTGCATTCTAACCCATTATTCCAACACATTCTACTACACCACATTCATCTCAATCTCTCAATCATACACCACCATCTTGCATCCATAGCTAAAATCCACCATCCTTGCATCGATGTCAAGAAAAAACAAGCCGTTATGCTATCAAAATCGGATTGTGAGCACACAAATCAATCAAATCAAGGGTGAAAAAAGTTATCAAACTTGACAAGGTGTACTTCATTTTTATTTTTCATTTTCTTGTTGAGTTTCATCTCTTACCCAATATGAGTGTTTTCTTTGTCTTTATCTTTTTGCATGATTATAGTTTGATTTCTTGCACTTTAGATGGGGTAAAAACACTGCGCACATTTCTAGAATGCCCGATGGGACCCATGTCATAGGTCCTTGATGTTTTTTATTATTTTCATTTTGTAGGTTTCTGATTTTCTTTACTACAAAGGCGAATCTACTCGAGAGGTGAATCCACTTGACCACAGGGGTGAATTTGCTCACTAGAGGGGAAATTGCACACACACCACTCCTACAAACATGCGATCTTTCATTGCACCATCAAGGACCTAACTTGCAGAGGTGAATATGCCTTTGGCTCTTCAGAGAGGTGAAATTGATACCTAAATGGACAATTGTGCTCAACTCATAGAGGCATTTGTAAATTCACCCTTCCCATTTGAAAGGTGATTTTGATATTGCCCTTCCTTCGAATGAGTGAATCTACCTCCTCACAAAGGAAAATCTACACTATGGATAGGTGAACCCGCTCATCGAATGGGAGATTCCACTCTTACCCCTTTCCAAATAGGCGAATTTGGAGTTAAGCGAACTTGAAACCTTAACAGGCGATTATGCGAACTACAGAGGCAGATGCTCTAGAAGCATACAAGGGTGAATCCGTGATCTATTGGGGTGAATCTGTGTGGTCCAAAAAAGGTATAAAAATATAAATTTTTGATAAACATTTTATAGCACTTTATACTTTCCCTTTCCAAAAAAATTCCTCTCGGGGCTCCTCTCCTTGGCCCCCTTATGCAGGGGATTGGACGATCCCCCTGCACCCCCCTTTTCGTTGGGTTAGGTGTTCCACCCTCCTTGGGCTAAAAATATTCTAATTTCAGCATTTTATTTTGCATCTAAATCCATCTTTTTGTACAACTTTCCATTGTTTGTCCAAGACCAGAGTATTAAATTACTAGCTTATCTTCTGCAGGACAATTAGTTGAAGACAAGTGTGAGTATTATTTTCATACTAATCTAGGCACACTTGGTTTTCTTAAGGGGTAAATTAATCTATTTTCTATGTTTGGGATTGGTTCATTGGTGTATGCTCTCCCCTTGTGCTACATACAAGCCTAGGGATCAAAAACTATAACTCAATCCAAGTCCATTTGTGAGTCCACCTAGGGGTGTTAGTTGCACATATGCTCTCCCCTTATGCTACGTGGAGCCTAAGGATCAAAAATTTCTAACATACCCTTCCCTTTAGGAGGCCTACTTAGGATTTCATCACTTGGGGGATGACCTCAACCACATGAACTAACAAGGTATATAAAGGGGGGAGAACTAAAGTTGTACCCTAGTCTAGTCGTGTTATGTTTGGTGGAGCACTGATACTAGGGTGATTCCTAGTTAGGTTTGAAGGGTTGGTCCAAGTTTCCAATACTTTTTTGGGGCTCCCAATCCACGCTTGTGATGAGTTGGTGTTCATGGACGTGCCTCACACACCCTCTTGGTGTATTGAGGACTCCCCTAGTTTCCTATTTAGCCTAGTTTAAGACCCATGTTTTAGCCATGACTTAGTGTAGTGCAAGGATTGCAGATGGCACCCCAAAGCTACTCACCACGTACTCCCTTAGGTTGAGATAGAAATAATCATGGTGAACTATGATAGTTCTCGAGGAGAGAGAGAAGGAAAGCTCATGGTGTCTGTTGATGATCCTATGCCATTGGATCTCTACCTATCTGCCTTCACGAGAAAGGGTGTTCCCACCCAATTATCATAGAGTATTAACCCCTTGGGGTGGTGGGACTACATAAAGTTTGTAAACCTTTACTACTAATTCTAGGGTTGTTCATGTGCTTGGCATGTCTTCTTGTGCGATACTAGTGAGTGTATTCATTCTAGAGTCTTTTTTTGCCCATTGCTTTTTGTTTGCTATGATCTATCCTTTTTCGCAGTCCCTCCATTTCATAGGGGTGAATCTACTTCCCAAAGAGGATAATTTTCCTCCTGGATAGGTGATTCTATGTCTGAGTTCGTACCACCTGATGCAGAGGTAAGGGGACTCTAAAATAACAAAAATTCAATTAAATTTTCAAGACCAAAACTCTAGCTCTTCAAACAAATGACTTTTCTCACAATCTTTCACTACACTTTGATGAGAGCAACAAATAAGGTAATTTTGACATAATTTTTAGAAGAAAACTCAAAACCACAATCTAAAAACTGATTTGGATACCCATTAATCCCTTATATAACATATATTAAATTCAAGTGGGGTTACTTTGGAATGTATCCCTCAAAAACTTGCTGCTACGCTGTCCCAAAGGCCTAATTTTGCAAACCTATCTTGAGTAAAATGACCATAAAACATTCAAAACTCAATTAAATTCGATGAGACAAAAACTATTAGAAAGCTAATTCAAATTTCCATCCATTAAAATAAACTATAAGTCATAAAAACACTGTACATGGCCGTACCAAGCTCTGAAACAACAATTTAATGTTCAGAAATGTAGAAAATAAAGAGGTCTTTTATTAATTTCACTTCAAAATGTAACAACCACCTCTTCCTCCTTTCTCTTCCTCTATTTTACCTCTTGCTTTTTCTTCTTTATCCTCTCTTCCTCTGCCTGTAAATGTCTTCCCAATCTTCTCACCAAATCCATCTTCACAAGCAAGTCTCTCCTTGCTTCTATTCAACTTTTCTTTGCCTTTCCTTGGCAGCAACTAGGTTCTTTTTAACCTGTACACAACCACAAAACCAAAACCACAAACCAAAACTAGTCCAGACCTTTTCCTGAGCTCTGATACCAATTTACATTTCCTTCCTTTGGCTTGAATTTCCAAGGCTTAAATAGATGCTTACAACATAAAGAATGACCGCCCCTTCATTTCCAACTAATTAACTACCCTTTACAACCAATTGGCCCTTCATATTCTTGCTTTTGTTCACATTTTGCACTTTTGCACTTTTACATGTTTTGCAACTTTTGCAACAAAATGACTCAACCAACCCCTTAGTGACTTTAAATATATTAAAATATAACCACCCAAGACCTTTTAAAATGATTTTACATACATTTTACATTCAAAGATTCAATTTTTGAAATTTAGCCTTTTGAAGGCATTTGTGAGCAAGGTGCTCCTGCACCATACAACCAACCATCAAAACTTTCCAAGTCCCTTGGAAACATGCTTGTACCTACAAAAAAAAAAATCTTCCTTGTTCTTTGTTCCTTCTTTATCTTCATTTATCTTTTCCTTGTCTTCTCTAACCAATCCTTTGTTCAACTGCTCATCTACTCCCATTAGTGGAGTAATCTTCAGGTTGCAAACTCAAGTGCTTCTTCAGAAAACTATCCATCTCTCTTTAACCTACAAACACAAACTCAAACACGAACTCAACAAACCATCCATCTACCCAACAACAGATCCTGGAAGATGCCTCTCTCTCTTTTCCTTTGCACCTTCTACCCAACTTAATCTCCATTGGAGGATGGTGACCACAGACCTTTCCTCATCTTCCAACACACAACTCAGAAACTTTCCTCTTTGCAGTTAGATGGACCAAGCACTTACAACCAAACTCAATAACAATAACTCAGCAACCCAGATCAGCTAGCTCTGATACCAATTTGATGAAGAGGTAAGGGGACTCTAAAATAACACAAACTCAATTAAATTTTCAAGACCAAAACTCTAGCACTTCAAGCAAATGATTTTTCTCACAATCTTTCACTACGCTTTGATGAGAGCAGCAAATAAGGTAATTTTGACATAATTTTTAGAAGAAAACTCAAAACCATGATCTAAAAACTGATTTGGATACCCATTAAGCCCTTATATTACATATATTAAATTCAAGTGGGGTTACTTTGGAATGTATCCCTCAAAAACTTGCTGCTACGCTGTTCCAAAGGCCTAATTCTGCAAACCTGTCTTGAGTAAAATGACCATAAAACACTCAAAACTCAATGAAATTCGATGAGACAAAAACTATTAGAAAACTAATTCAATTTTCCATCTATTAAAATAAACTATAAGTCATAAAAAATCTATACATGGCCGTACCAAGCTCTAAAACAACAATTTAATGTTCAGAAATGTAGAAAACAAAGAGGTCTTTTATTAATTTCACTTCAAAATGTAACAACCACCTTTTCCTCCTTTCTATTCCTCTATTTTTCCTCTTGATTTTTCTTCTTTTTCCTCTCTTCCTTTGCTTGCAAATGTCTTCCCAATCTTCTCACCAAATCCATCTTCACAAGCAAGTCTCTCCTTGCTTCTATTCAACTTTTCTTTGCCTTTCCTTGGCAGCAACTAGGTTCTTTTTAACCTGTACACAACCACAAAACAAAAACCACAAACCAAAACTAGCCCAGACCTTTTCCTGAGCTCTGATACCAATTTACATTTCCTTCCTTTGGCTCAACTTTCCAAGGCTTAAATAGATGCTTACAACATAAAGAATGACTGCCCCTTCATTTCCAACTAATTAACTACCCTTTACAACCAATTGACCCTTTATATTCTTGCTTTTGTTCACATTTTGCACTTTTGCAATTTTACATGTTTTGCAACTTTTACAACAAAATGACTCAACCAACCTCTTAATGACTTTAAATATATTAAAATATAACCACCCAAGACCTTTTAAAATGATTTTACATACATTTTACATTCAAAGATTCAATTTTTGAAATTTAGCCTTTTGAAGGCATTTGTGAGCAAGGTGCTCCTACACCACCACCCCATTTGTACATTACCCCTAGATAGGTGATTGCACTTCACACAAGGGGCAATCCTACCATCATGTTGTCTATACATATTCATAGATAGGAAATCCCGCATCCTTAATAGGTGACTTTGTGTTTGAGTATGTACCTCCCCATCATACATATCTAGAGATAGGTGAATCCATGCTCTTCTTGGGTGATCACGTTGTTTACATTAGTGCACTGTTTAGGTCATTCCCTCATAGGTGAATCCATTACATTGATAGGTGTTTTTGCACTTAGGCATTTCTGTTACCTACACAGGTGATTCTTCTTCCCATAAAAAATATAGAGAGTTAGTCTATCCTATCACAATTATCCATATCTTCCTCAATCCAATATCATAATCCAATCATTTTTCCTCTTCATATCCATCTTTAAATGACCACTTTCATCTTATTAATTACTATCAATATTGTCCACAACATCATCCCCTCTGAGCAAGGAGTCATCTAAACCTATCCTTCATCCATCCAAAAATCATCCCATCATTTTAGTTGCATCCTTGAACTAAGGATCCCCTCACACCATATCTTCCAATCATCCTAATATGAGCTTAAGTACCATCCTAATCTAAGCTTAAATCCAATCCTAATTTGAGCTTAAATTGAATCCCGATTTGAGCTTAATCTACATCCCAATTTGAGTGTTAGCCCATCCACATACAAAATCTTTTAATATTGAAAAAAATATTAATACCCCTTCTTCCATATTCTTATAATCCATTCCATTTGTCTTTTCATCATCTCTCCTTTTCTTCTAATCATCTATTCCCATTTTTTTCAATCTAATCCAACATCATGAATCCTTATCCTCCATCAATACAACCAAAAATAGTAATCAAGGGAGATCCCAATTACATTGAAAATGACATCGAAAGTCTTGTGGATCAAGATGAGTATGTATAGATCACTTTGATGCTATAATTACTAGCCATCTCTCCCCAAACATCATCCAAAATTTGATCAGTCATCCAATCTATCCCATCATGCTTTCATCCACACCTACTAGCAATACTTATGCTACCTTTGACAAGGGATATCCATTATCTTCTCCCTCTACATCTCCATCTTATCCTTCATCCAAATATCTCTCTTATCTATCCCCCACATATACCTTTCATCCAATATTAATACCTCGATCTTCTCCTCTAGCCATTTCTCAACCTCCATCTTTACACAAAAAATCTATCACCTTCACCCCTAGTCCAAATCCTCCATCTCATTATATTCTAATGCATGATCCTAATCCACCATCCACATCCTCCTATCATAATATCCCAATTTTCCCACCTTAATCCACCACCCAATCTTCCTACCTTAATTCCCCATCCACTTTCTCCAACATCAATCCTCCATCCACATATTTCTATACTAATCCACCATCCATGTCCTTCTGTCCTAATTGATCATCCATCTGCTCCTATCCTAATCCACCATCCGTATCCTACTATGTCACTCCATCTTTCACTCCATCATATCCTAATCCTCCCTCCAATCCATCATACCTTTGTCATCCATCTAATCCTTGATCCATCATCTCATTTTTCTCCAAACCCTCTTCCAATCCATAATCCTAATACTCCACTCCATGATCCTAATCCACCATACATATCCTCCTATGACACTCCATATTCCATTCCATTGTATCCTGATCCTCCCTCGAATCCATCATATCTTTATCCTCCATCTAATCCTAATCCACCAATCCATAATCCTAATCCTTTTCCCATTCATAATCCTTCATCTATTCCCACCACCCCATATAAGCCTATAATACACAAGCATCTCATTTGAGATGTCATCCAAGGACTCATGACAAAGAATATATCCCCAACTCCACATCTTGAAATCATAGATCCATGCCATCCCACTCTATCATGTATGGTCATTAGTGATGAGGACCTTCTCTAGACTACACCTATCACCCCTATTACCACTCCTAACACCCTCCAAACTATTGAAACCATCAAACCCATTGAATCCCTTGAATCCCCATCTTCTACTCCTAGAACCGCTAAACCCATCAAAGAAACCCAAATCCAATCCCCTTCTCCTACTCCTAGCATTAACAAAATCCACTCCCATGAACTTCATGAATCCTCCATCCTTTTGTCTCCCCCATTTGAGGGGCTCGTACAACACTCCTCTATCATCATGCCACCTATACAAGTTGAAGCATGCCAAGAGCTTGATCCAAGAGATACCAACATATCCATTCTTCTACATCAAGATCCTACCATCTTATCCACTCCATCTCAAGATCATATCCCCTCATCCACTCCATCCCATGATCCCTCTTATGATTCCTTATCAACTCCTCCTCCAAATCAAGATCCTACCATCTCATCCACTCCATCTCAAGATCATAGCCCCTCATCCACTCCACCCATGATCCCTCTTATGATTCCTTATCACCCCCTCCTCTAAATGAGGATCCTACCATCTCATCCACTCAATCCCATGATCCTTCTCAGGATCCCTTCTCACTCGCTCCCCAAATAAAGATCCTATCACCCCATCATCTCCATATCATGATCCTTTATCACCACCTCCATATCTCCTTGGTCCTCTTACATTCATCCATGGTGGTTTTCTTGCAGAAGAAGAACAAAGCATATACACCAAACCATCATTCTCCAAATAATAGTGGACTCACATCATGTTTCCAAAATGTTGGAATAATGTGCCTCAATCCCACAGGCTGAAACCTCTGAAAGGGAAAAGTCAGTGTGACTTTCATTCTATCTGGCCGACTGGCAGTTTAGTAACCTTGTGGTTTGTACAGGTTGCCGAGACAATGCTTCTGTCTTGCCGACTAGTGTTGTCGCTGTGACTTGTGGCATTCACTATAACCTTCTACCGAGTGGGTTGGTCTGGCTGACAGGCCATTCTTATCGGATATCAGGGAGACTCTGGGTGACAAGCGGTGTCAGGGAGATTCATAGCGACTGGAGTAATCAGAGTAACTCATATGCTTCGGTATGAAGTCTTACCAATATGGAAAGTCTCACCGATAGTCATACACTGGAGTCTTCACTGTAACACAAAGGCTTCGGTGTGAAGTCTTGGCTACATGTGTTGGTCTCACCGATGCTGTGGGGTAGTCTATTGTCGGTATGACTCTTGACGACTGTTTGATCTCAGGGTGACTTGAACACTCAGTAAGAACTCTTAGCGATGAAAGCTAGTCTTGCCAACAATGCAACATGTGTTTGTTATCGGATGTCTTCGACATGACCTCTTGGCGAAAGTGGTAAGTCTTGCTGACTGTTGGACATTTCAGAATAACATGAAGGTTTGGTATGATCTCTTGGCGAAGGACGATAGTCTTGCCGATGAGAATACTCTTGTCTATGTGACTTTGGAACTTCGGTGTGATGTCTCATCGAATGGCGATTGTCTCGCCGATGAGAATGCTGAGGTCAATGCAACTTGTGAACTCGGTATAACGTCTTGCCGATAGTGAGGAAACTTGGTGATAATGACGATCTGGGTTTGTGGCATCAGGGAGACATGGTTAGTGTCTCACGAACATGCACATACATTTTGAACGCCTTTGACTGATTGACCATCCTACGTGGTTTGTCCTCGACCAATTAGAGTGCAGAATGGGAACCGCTAGCAATTGGACTGTTGCGGCCATTACTAAGAGGAAGTTCAATAGACAGGAAGGTCATGGATATACTCAGGAATTAGAGATGCTGTTTGGTTAGAAGGTTCGATGAACAGTTGGACGAATGGTTGGATGAATAGTTTGATGAGTGATCAGTGAATTCAATTCTGAATGATTGTAATCTAAATGTTTTGTACAAGGTTGATCATTGAATGTTGCTGTAATTTGACATCAGAAAGATAAGTTTGATATCTGTATGTAATCTTCATTACTGTAATACAAAGTGACTTCTCTTGGTGTGGTGGATTTTTCTCTCGTAAGGGTTTTCCCACGTAAATCTGGTGTTCATGTGTGTATGTTATATTCTCTATTTTTGTTATTTCTTATAAGTGAATCTTAATTGGACTGTAATTGAAAATTTAAAAGTATCTCTGCATTCTTCCCTAAGGTTTTGATGTTTGGAGAGTTGTTTCTGCACGTTAGCTTTCCTTACAAGTGGTATTAGAGCCCGGCTAGTTGTGTTATCCTTGTGGGTACATTGGGTTTTTTGAGTCAATTTCTATTCATTGGGAGTCTTGTAGAAGTTTTTTAATTCAAATTACATATTGAGATGGCTAGCACGTTAGGAAAGATTGAAATTGAGAAATTCAATGGCAACATTTTGAGTTGTGGAAACTTAAAATGGAAGATCTGTTGGTTGATCGTGATCAGTGGCTTGTTGTGTCTAGAACGAAACCTATAGGCATGAAGCAAGAGGATTGGGACCTTACAGATAGAAAATCAAAGGGGCTAATAAGGCTCTATTTAGCAGACTTTGTTCTTCTAAATGTTCATGAAGAGAAGACTGCATCTTCCTTGTGGAAGAGACTGTCATCTATTTATCGGGGGAAATCCTTGGTGAATAAATTGTTCTTAAGGAAGAAGCTGTATGCTTTGAGAATGCAGGAGGGAGGATTTGTTGCTGATCATTTGAATGCTTTCAACATGCTGATTGCACAGTTAACATCTGTTGGTGTGAAGATTGATGAAGATGATCGTTGTATGCTATTATTGTATTCTTTGCCAGATTCTTGGGATCACTTGGTGATGGCTATTGGGAGTACAACATCCAGTTTCAAGATGGAAGATGTTATTGCTTCTTTGTTATTATAAGAGATGAGAAGGAAATCTTCTGAGATGGTGAAGGAGGCCCTTGCTGTTAGAGGAAGATCGAAAGAAAAAGGCAAGAAGAAGGATAAGAAGTCTAAATAGAAATTAGAGGGAGATCAAAGTCTCCTAGTAAGAAGTCCAAGGTGAGGTGCTGGAATTGTGGGCAACCTGGTCATGTCCGCAAGGATTGCAAAGAGGAGAAAAAGAAGAAGAAGAAGAGCTCTTCTAACAATGATTCTTCTCAAAGTGATGCAAATGCCTTCATTGCAGCCTTGGCTACGTAGGAATCAAATGATGTCTGGCTGATTGATTCTGGAGCATCTTTCCACATGACATCTCATAGAGACTGGTTCATGAAGTATGAAGAATATGATGGTGGGAAGGTGTATTTGGCAAGTGATTCATCTTTGGAAATTGTTGGCCGTGGGAGAGTCAGAATTCAATTCCCTGATGGAAGAGTGAAGGGAATCAATGATGTCATGCACATACCAGGTCTGGCTCGAAATCTACTTTCTGTTACTAAGCTAAATGATATAAGAGTGCAAGTTACGTTCTCTTGAAATGGCTACAAGATGACTAGAGGCTCAATGGTGCTAGCAAGGGGTGCTCGTATTGGTACCTTGTATAAGCTAGATGCACATGCTATTCAATGTAATAGTGTCTCTGTAAAGTCACAAAAAGCTACTCATGGAGGAAAAGAGGGAAATGTTCCTGATTCTATAAAATCTATGGAAGTTAAAATTCCAGCAGAAAAGACTATGCTTTGGCATCATAGGCTAGGCCACATTGCTGAGAAAGGTTTAAAAACCTTGAAGAATAAAAACCTGGTTGAGGGGCTTGAAGATTGTAACCTTGAATTTGAATTCTGTGAACATTGTATATATGGAAAACAACACCATGTTTCTTTTTATTCCAATCCTCATAAATCTTTTGGTTTGCTAGATTATATTCATTCTGATGTATTTGGTCTAGTGAATGTTCCTTCTTTGTCTAAGTCAAGGTACTATGTATCATTTATTGATGATTATTCAAGAAAAGCATTTATCTATTTTTTGAAAAGTAAATCAGAAGTGTTCAGTCGGTTTAAGGAATTTAAAAACCTTGTAGAAAATTAGACTAGAAGAAAAATAAAATTTTTAAGGACTGATAATGGTGGTGAATTTTGTTCTAATGATTTTGAGAGGTACTGTAAAGATCATGGGATTAAAAGACATAAACTACACCTTTACACCGCCGCGATCAAAATGGAGTTACAAAAGATTCAAATTTTAACCGCCGGCTTGGAGGAGAGAAGTTTTGGGCTAAGGCATTGCTAACATGTTATTTGATAAACTGTTCTCCTAATTCTACTTTTGTTGAGAAAATACCTTTAGAAGCATGGTCTAGAAAGAAGCCCTCTCTAAGACACATTCGATTCTTTGGTTGTGAGGCATATACACATGTGTCGAATGAGATCTAAGCGAAGAACAAGGTCACAAATGTATTTTTATTACAGTAGTGGCCGCATAAAAGATACAAGCTTTAAATCGCGGATATGGAAAAGGTCTCCGCATACTAGAAGTGTTATCTTCATGAGCTGGAAGCCTTCTACCTTTGGATCTCATAGCTAGAGACAAAATCAGAAAATAATAAGGATGTAGCTGTAATTCTCTCACACTGTGAAAGAGGAACAGGAATCCAAAATGTACCTAAAACCGAGGAGAGCTCAAGTAGTTCTGAGAGTTCTAAAGAAGAAGATCAACCTCAGCATCAACCTGTGAGGAGGTCAACTCGTGAAAGAAAGCAACCTGATAGGTATGGGTTTTCTTTGTTAGATTCAACTTGTGCCTATGTTTTAATTTCTAGCACCGATGAGCCTAGGACTATAAAAGAGGAATTTAGAATGTTTGACTCAAACTCCTAGTTGGAAGCCATGAATGAAGAAATGGCATCATTAGAAAAGAATGATACTTTGAGTTTGGTGCCCTTCCTAGAGGAAAAAAAAAAGTCATTGCAAATGGTATTTAAAAAAGAAAATAGGTTTGGATGGCAGTGTGGAAAAATACAAGGTGAGGTTGGTTGCGAAGGGTTATTCCCAGGTAGAGGGAATTGATTATGAGGAAATTTTTTCTCCTATAGCTAAGGTGACATCTATCAGATTTCTTTTGTCACCAGAGTTGCATGACTTAGAAGTCTAATAGATGGATGTGAAGACAAATATTTCTCTCATGGTGATCTTGAAGAAGAGATTTATATATGTCCCAGCCTCGAGCACTTTGTGGAGAAAGGTAAAGAGAAACCTGGGTATGCAAGTTGAAAAGTATCTATATGGGTTAAAATAGTCTCCTAGAATGTGGTACCAAAAGTTTGACATGTTTTTTTTGTCATTTGATCAAAATCGATCATTGTGTGTATTACAAAGCTGAAAGTGATCGAGTCCTTATTATTGCTCTCTATGTTGATGATATGCTATTCATAGGCAATAGTAAGTTAATGATTTCTGATCTTAAGTCTTAGTTGTCTGCAAAGTTCAAAATGAAAGATCTTGGTTCGGCTAGGTACATTCTAGGAATGGAAATAACCAAGGACAGGAAGAATAGAAAGCTTTGGCTCAGTCAGAGTAAGTATATCAAGACTATTCTAGAGAGATTTTGTATGAATGACTGCAAGTAGCTAGTTGTTCCAGTTTTGAAGGGAATGAAGCTATCTGTTGAAGATTTTCCAAAATCTCCTACTGAGATGGAGGACATGACTAGTGTACCTTATGCTAGTGCGGTTGGCAGTCTTATGTATGCAATGGTCTGCACAAGGCCAGACATTGCCCAAGCAGTGGGAGTACTTAGTTGGTTTATGGCTAATCCTGGAAGGACACATTGGGATGCTGTGAAAAGGGTATTCAGATATTTGAAGGGCACTTCAAAATATGCTTTGTGTTACCATGGTAACTTGGTTGAATCATAGAGGACTCTCAACATTCAAGGCTATGTGGATTCTGATTGGGCAGGGGACATTGACAGCAGAAGATCCACCAGTGGATATATTTTCATGATGAATGGTGGTGCAGTGAGTTGGATGAGTAAGCGGCAGGCTGTAGTCACTTTGTCCACTACAGAGGAAGAATACATGGCAGCTACACATGCTTGTAAAGAAGCAATTTGGTTAAAACGTTTGTGTTCTAACATTAGTTTTGATGCAGCGAAAATAACTATTTATTGTGAAAATCAGAGTGCTATCTATTTGGCAAAGAATCCTACTTTCCATGCCAGGATGAAACATATAGATGTATAGTACCATTTTGTACGAGATATGGTGGAGGATGGAAAGGTATCATTTAAAAAAGTGGATACTCTGGAGAATGTTGCATATGCATTGACAAAGCCAGTGAGCACAGACAAGTTCAGGTGGTGTGCCAGTTCGATGGGCCTTAGTGCCCATGATTTTCAATAGTTTTGTTGTGCTCTAGAGGTTCCTGTGTTATCTTTGTCAAGTGGGAGATTGTTGGAATAATGTGCCTCAATCCCATAGGCTAAAAACTCTGAAAGGGAAAAGTCAGTGTGACTTTCATTCTGTCTGGCCGACTGGCAGTTTAGTAACCTTGTGGTTTGTACAGGTCACCGAGACAATGCTTCTATCTTGCTGACTGGTGTTGTCGCTGTGACTTGTGGCATTCGCTGTAACCTTATGCCAAGTGGGTTGGTTTAGCCGACAGGCAATTCTTATCGGATATCAGGGAGACTCTAGGTGACAAGAGATGTCAGGGAGATTCATAGCAACTGGAGTCATCGGAGTAACTCATATGCTTCGGTATGAAGTCTTATCGATATGGAAAGTCTCGCCGATAGTCATACACTTGGAGTCTTCGCGGTAACACAAAGGCTTCGGTGTGAAGTCTTTGCGACGTGTGTTGGTCTCACTGATGTTGTGGGGTAGTCTATTGTCAGTATGACTCCTAGTGACTGTTTGATCTCGGGGTGACTTGAACACTTGGTAAGAACTCTTAGTGATGAAATCTAGTCTTGTCGATAATGCAACATGTGTTTGTTATCGAATGTCTTCAGCATGACCTCTTGGAAAAAGCGGTAAGTCTTGCCAACTATTGGACATTTTAGAATAACATGAAGGTTTGGTATGATCTCTTGGTGAAGGATGATAGTCTTGCCGATGGGAATACTGTTGTCTATGCGACTTTGGAACTTCGGTGTGATGTCTCATCGAATGGCGATTGTCTCGCTAATGAGAATGCTGAGGTCGATGCAGCTTGTGAACTCGGTATAATGTCTTGCCGATAGTGAGGAAACTTGGTGATAATGATGATCTGGCTTTGTGGCATCAGGGAGACACGGTTAGTGTCTCACCGACATGCACACATTTTGAACACCTTTGACTGATTGACCATCCTATGTGGTTTGTCCTTGACCAATCAGAGTGCAGAATGGGAACCGCTAGCAGTTGGATTGTTGCGGCCATTACTGAGAGGAAGTTCGACAGACAGGAAGGTCATGGATATACTCAAGAATTAGAGATGCTTTCTGGTTAGAAGGTTCGATGAACAGTTGGACGAATGGTTGGATGAATAGTTCGATGAGTGATCAGTGGATTCAATTCTGAATGATTGTAATCTGAATGTTCCATACAAGGTTGATCATTGAATGCTGTTGTAATTTGACATTAGAAAGATAAGTCTGATATCTATATGTAATCTTCATTACTATAATACAAAGTGACTTCTCTTGGTGTGGTGGGTTTTTCTCTTGTAAGGGTTTTCCCACGTAAATTTGGTGTTCATGTGTGCATGTTATATTCTCTATTTTTGTTATTTCTTAGAAGTGAATCTTAATTGGACTGTAGTTGAAAATTTAAAAGTATCTCTACATTCTTCCCTGAGGTTTTGATGTTAGGAGAGTTGTTTCTGCACCTTAGCTTTCCTTACACAATAACAAGCATCCTACCATTAATCAAATGCTCAAGATCATGAACCATCAAGGAAAAGGATTAGGCCTTCACGAGCAAGGTATATTGGAGCCCATACATGTCAAAGAAAATCCACATGCATAAGGTATTGGATATATATCTCAAGACTCACAATCCAAAAATATTGGTAAAACCTTTGTACATCCCAAGAGAGCCTCTTCAAAAATAACAATAGGCTCTTCCCATCACTCCACCACACCATTTGTCACCATCCCCCTCCTCCATCATATCACCTCAAAATAATCATTCATATTCCTCCTTCATCCTCCATTTTGGGTCCTTATGTCCCTCCATCCACCATCATACATCCTCCATGTACTAAGTCCATTTTGGGGCCTTATACCCGAAAATCAACTCCTCCATTCCATCCTAATCATCCCATCATCCATCAATCACCTATCCCTATCACCCATCATAAAACCCCACTCTCATAATCCCTAATTAGGATCAACAAAGGCACATAACTATACCTCCTCCATCCACACACCATCTCCAAAATCCTACCTCCATCACTCCATTCATATTCTCTCCACATCATCCATCTTCTCACACCCATCCCATTTCTATTACTAACAATTTGGATGCCAAAGTAAACATGCATAAACCCAAACATCCACATGAATCTAAAGCCCCCCATGTCTCCTCAAAAAGACATGTTGAAGAAAAGAAAAATCCAATCCAAAATCTCAATCAATCCCAAGGGCTACACAAGACTATTAAAATAAAAATAAAAACCATGTGGATCCCAAAGAAAAAAGGTGCAATTCCTTCAAATGAAACATCTATAACAACATCCAAAGTTTCTAATCCAAAATCTAATCATACACATCCTCCATATCCTAAGTCTATTTTGTGTCCTTATGTCCCAAAATTCACTATTCCAACTCCTCCTTTATCCCCACATTCTCCATCCATTAATACTCCTATCATTTCACATCTCCCACCATATGTGCCAATGTTGGTCCTTAAAAAATTCCCCCATCACACATTCACCCCATCATTCCATCCATGCACTTTTCAACATCCCATCCATTATCCCACATATTTCCCCCATCAAATCCCTTTAATCCATTCTCTTGCATAATCCATCCATTCTAATAAGGTTGTACCAATATCCAATAGTCATTTCACACATGGGCTCGTATCACCTTATATGGAACTTGATGCTTGAGTCCTTCATCCATCCCCTTATCACATATCTTCCAACTCCATTTATCCACATCCCTATCCTCATCCATCTCCATCCACCCATTATCGAAAAATCCAAAAAATAAAAAAAATGTCAAAAAAAAGTAAAGAGACAAATTCATCCAATGGTGAAAACTTGGTAAACAAGTGCCTTGGATAAGCACCATGATAAAAACCTGGCAAACAGGTGTCATGTGTAAATCCTTGTAGTGTAGAAAAATGAATACCTTTGCATTTCACATTTAATTTGGACCTATTTTAGGATCCTTTGCATTAATTCCATTTAGGTCACTTATTATGGACCCCTAAGACCCCTTTTGGTGCATCCCGAGGCATATTTCAATTGTAAACCCAACCAAAATCCACAAAAAAACTTTAATCTTGGTAACCCACTTTTAAAATTTCAAAATAAGCTTGGTGGGATCAAGATGCCATTGGTGGCATCTTAGTCCCCCTTAGTGATACCAAGATGCCACCTAGGGCATCTTAGTCCCGAGGGCTTTATTTTTAGGAATCAAGAGAAGGAAATGAAAATATTTGAATTAATTTGGCACTTTGTTGGCCTTTGGGATTTAATAATCAAGTTATTAGATAGGAATGCCTATAAAAGTAAGTTTTACACCCATTTTCACCTAATTTGAAGAAATTTTGAATTAAGAAGTAAGTTTGAAGTGAAGGAGATTTTCAAGAAGCAAGGAATTGAAGTCTTGGAGCAGCCTTCTATTGTGTTTTTGCAAGTTTTCAAGTCCATTTTCAAGCTAGGATCTAGCATTTCCAAAGACTAATGATGGATGCCTATGGAGAATCATGAGAGATTCTAGGTTGGAGATGCAACTATTAATACTTCGAAGCCTAAGGACTTGTTTCTTGAGTGATTCCATTTTCCATTATTGTTCTATTTTCTGCCTAAGGAAGGTATAGTACATGTTTATGGCCTATTAGGGTGATTTGAGATCTCCTTTGTAGGTCATTTTAATTTGCATCTTAGGAATTATATTCTAACACATTTGAATAGGGTTTCTCGATGTTCTAGCTTGCATAATCTTAGACACACTTAAGATTAGGGCTCACACACATTTCCTTTTTCAGATCTATGTATTTTCATCAAGGCTTAATTACCAAACAAGGGGTTTGGCCAAGGAAAACACCCATCAACAATCAATAAAATTTCCTTTGTTTTGCAGGTTATTTACAGACTCAGATCTGGAGATTTGATGAAGAAGGGAGTGCATACATTGAACCTCAAGATCACATTAAGATATTTCATAAATTCAAGATGAGACTAAGTCTAAAGCAAGGGCATCTTAGTTGTCCAAGTGGAATTTTGCAGAGATTCTTTCGAATTCGGTTTTGAAATCCAAAGATTCCACATTTCCCTTGAAAAACAACATGAATAAGAAAATAGAAAGGGAATCTTAGTCATCCCTAGCATATTTTGATAGCATTTTTGCATTTCCAGAATCCTCATCACATTTCCAAACTTCCCAGGTACATATATCCTAACTTTCTATTGCTTAATTTCATCATTTTCATTCATTACTTGGGTTGCATTACTAGGTTTTGTGAGTTGAATATTAAGTTATCTTTTCCAAGATTTTTCATGGTGGTGAACCCCTCAAAGCTTAAAGAACTCCCTCCTAGGTCTTCCTTGTTGAGAATTGACTCACCTTTGGGTTGATAGTCAATCCAATTTGGGATCCTAGGGCATATTTGAATGACAATTGGAGAAGTTTGGTGTTTTATGACCTAGGTTATAAAGCATCCCCATATTCCCCATTGATCATTTTGGTGGGAAAATTTGCAACAAAGTGGGACACTTTGCAACAATCTAGAAAAATGAAAGAAAATCCCTCCCTAGACTCTAAATTCATTTAAAAATTTCATAAAGACATAAAAAATTGATTAAATCAAAGTAAAAAGAAGGAAAAATCCACTCACAATAGGTTGTAGCTCGTCCCGTGCAATCCTCTCCCATAGAATCTTGATCCATGGATGTGTGGATGGGTGTCTGCTTAGAATGATGGCTCACTCTATTCCAAGATCAATCTACAAAGAGGTAAAAGATATTGTGAATAAGAATTACCTTGCCTTTATGTTTATATACACACATTTTTAGGTCACTTTTTGTTAAAAAAAACAAGTGTTTTTTATTTAAACTAACATATTAGGAGCTAGCGAACTCCATTTTTGATGCTGTCTATTGCATTGGAATCGTGGTTCCGCTGCCTTTCTCATAAAATGTCTATCATTAAGTGGAATGGTACTTGGGAATTCCCTATGATGGACTTGTGCAATTTGATGTGGTTGGATTGCTACCTCGATTCCACTTCCATAAAACAAGTGAAACCAAGGGGGACATACATCCACCCACAAATTCAATTTGCTAGGCAAGTTAGATAAGAGGATTATGTTTGAGCTACTAATGAATTTGTGATGTAGTATACAATTCCTAACATTGTAGTTTTTCAGGTAATTATAGTGGGGGGCTTCATTCTACCTAACGAATCCATATGAGTATCCTTTTATAAAGTTACTTTTTGAAGTACTTTAGCTTGCATATGCACGTAGTGTCATATGGGTGCTAAAGTGGGGGATAAATGTAGTGTAGAAAAATGCATACCTTTGCATTTTCACACTTAATTTGGACCTATTTTAGCTCCAATTGCATTAAATTCCCTTTAGGTCAGTTATTATGGGCCCCTAAGACCCCTTTTGGTGCATCCCGAGGCATATTTCAATTGTAAAATTGACCAAAATCCACAAACAACCTTTAATATTGGTAACCCACCTTTTAAAATTAAAAAATAAGCCTGATGGGACCAAGATGCCCTTGGTGGTGTCTTAGTCCCCCTTAGTGGGACCAAGATGCCACCTAGGGCATCCTAGTCCCGAGGGCTTTATTTTCGGGAATCAAGAGTGGGAAATGCAAATATTTAAATTAATTTGGCATTTTGTTGGCCTTTGGGATCTAATAATTGGGTTATTAGATGGGAATTCCTATAAAATTAAGATTCACACCCATTTTCACCTAAGTTGAAGAAAGGTTGAAGTAAGAAGTAAGTTTGAAGTGAAGGAGAGTTTCAAGAAGCAAGGAATTGAAGTCTTGGAGCAACTTTCTATTGTGTTTTTGGAGGTTTTTCAAGTCCATTTTCAAGCCAAGCTCTAGCATTGCCAAAGACTAATGATGGATGCCTATGGAGAATCATGAGAGATTCTAGATTGGAGATGAAACTAGCCATACTTCCAAGCCTAAGGACTTGTTTCTTGAGTGATTCCATCTTCCATTGTTGTTCTATTTTCTGCCTAAGGATGGTATAGTTCATGTTTACAACCTATTAGGGTGATTTGAGATCTCTTTTGTAGGTCATTTTTATTTTCATCTTAGGAATTCTATTCTAACACATTTGAATAGGGTTTCTCCATGTTCTAGCTTGCATAATCTTAGACACACAATAAGATAGGGCTCACACACATTTCCACTTTTAGATATATGCATTTTCATCAAGTTTTAATTAGCAAACAAGGGGTTTGACCAAGGCAAACCCCCATAAACAATCAATAAAATTTACTCTATTTTGTAGGTTATTTATAGGCTCATATCTGGAGATTTGGTGAAGAAGGGAGTGAATACAATTAACCTTAGGATCACATTTAGAGATTTTAGAAATTCAAGATGAGACTATGTTGGAAGCAAGGGCATCTTAGTCATCCAAGTGGAATTTTTTAGATATTCTTTTGTATTCTTTTATATTTTGTACTTTTTAGTCGTCCAAGGGCATATTTTGACAACATTTTTGCATTTCCAGAATCCTCATCACATTTCTAGACTTCCCAGGTACACATATCCTAAGTTTCTTTTGCTTAATTTCATCATTTTCATTCATTACTTGGCTTGCATTACTAGGTTTTGTGAGTTGAATGTTAAGCTGTCTTTTCCAAGCTTTTGCTTGGTGGTGAACCCCTCAAAGCTTAAAGAACCCCCTCCTAGATCTTCCTTGTTGAGAATTGACTTACCTTTGGGTTGATAGTCAATCCAATTTGGGATCCTAGGGTATATTTGAATGACAATTGGAGAAGTGTGTTGGATGATCGCCTCAAAGTACAAAGAATGAAAAATTCACTCATAGTAGATTGTAGCTCATTTTGTGTGACCGCCTTCTGTAGAAGCTCGATTTGCAAACATGTGGATGGGCATCTGCTCGACATGATGGCTCACTCTATTCCAAGATAACTCTACAAAAAGGTAAAAGATAAAATGAATATGAATTACCTTGCCTTTATCTTTATATACGTCCATTTTTAGGTCACTTTTTGTTAAAAAGAAAACAAGTGCTTTTTATTTAAACTAACATATTAGGAGCTAGTGAACTTCGTTTTTGATGTTGTCTGTTACAAGAATCATGGTTATGCTCCTATTCTCATCAAATGTCAATCATTAGGTGGCATGGTACTTGGAAATTCCCTATGATGGACTTGTGTAGTTTGACGTGGTTAGATTGCTACCTTGATTCTACCTTCGTAAAGCAAGCAAAATCAAGGGGTGGCATACATCTACTCATGAATTCAATTTTCTAGGAAAGTTAGATAAGAGGATTATGTTTGAGCTACTAATGAATTTGTGATGCAGGATGTAGTTCCTAACATTGTGGTTTTTCAGGTAACTATAGTGGGGGCCTTCATTCTCCCTAAGGAGTCCATATGCATATCCTTTTATAAAGTTACTTTTTGAAGTACTTCAACTTACATATGCACATAGTGTCATATGGGCGCTAAAGTGGGGGCTAAATGTAGTGTAGAAAAATGTATAACTTTTCATTTTCACACTAATCTTGGGCCTATTTTAGTACCCATTGCTTTAAATTCCCTTTAGGTCACTTATTATGGTCCCTTGAGATCCCTTTTGGTGCATCCTAAGGCATATTTCAACTATAAACCTGACGAAAATCCTCAAACAACCTTTAATATTGGTAACCCACCTTTTAAAATTACAAAATAAGCTTGGTGGGACCGAGATGCCCTTGGTGACGTCTTAGTCCCCCTTAGTGGGACCAAGATGCCCTTGGTGGCATCTTAGTCCCCCTTAGTGGGACCAAGACACCACTTAGAGCGTCTTAGTCCTGAGGGCTTTATTTTCGGGAATCAAGAGTGAGAAATTAAAACATTTGAATTAATTTGGCATTTTGTTGGCCTTTGGGATCTAATAATCGGCTTATTAGATAGGAATAACTATAAAATTAAGATTCACACCCATTCTCACCTAAGTTGAAGAAATTTTGAAGTAAGAAGTAAGTTTGAAGTGAAGGAGAGTTTCAAGAAGCAAGGAATTGAAGTCTTGGAGTAGTATTCTATTGTGTTTTTGTAGGTTTTTCAAGTCCATTTTCAAGCCAAGACCTAGCATTGCCAAAGACTAATGATGGATGCCTATGGAGGATCATGAGAGATTCTAGGTTGGAGATGCAACTAGCCATACTTCCAAACCTAAGGACTTGTTTCTTGAGTGATTCCATCTTCCATTATTGTTCTATTTTCTGCCTAATTAAGGTATAGTTCATGTTTATAGCCTATTAGGGTGATTTAAGATATCCTTTGTAGGTCATTTTCATTTTCATCTTAGGAATTCTATTCTAGCACATTTGGATAGGGTTTCTCCATGTCCTAGCTTGAATAATATTATACTCACATAAGATTAGGGATCACACACATTTCCATTTTCAAATCTATGCATTTTCATCAAGGTTTAATTACCAAACAAGGGGTTTGACCAAGGATAACCCCCATAAACAATCGATCAAATTTCCTTTGTTTTGTAGGTTATTTATAGGCTCAGATATGGAGATTTGGTGAAGAAGGAAGTGCAAAAATTGAACCTTAGGATCACATTCAAATATTTCAAAAATTCAAGATGGGACTAAGTCGACAACAAGGGCATCTTAGTCCTCCAAGTGGAATTTTGCAGAGATTCTTTTGGATTTTGTTCTGACATCTGAAGATTTCACATTTCCCTCAAAAAATAGCAGTGGGACTAAGAAAATAATAAGGTCATCTTAGTCCTCCCTAGCATATTTTGACAACATTTTTGCATTCCCAGAATCCTCATCACATTTCTAGACTTCCTAGGTACACATATCCTAACTTGTTGTTGCTTAATTTCATCATTTTCATTCATTACTTGGCTTGCATTACTAGGTTTTGTGAGTTGAATTTTATGTTGTCTTTCCTAAGTTTTTCTTGGTAGTGAACCCCTCGAAGCTTAAAGATCCCCCTCCCAGGTCATCCTTGTTGAGAATTGACTTACATTTGGGTTGATATTCAATCCAATTTGGGATCCTAGGGCATATTTGATTGACAATTGGAGAAGTGTGGTGTTTTATGACTTAGGTTATAAAGCATCCCCATATTACCCATTGATTAATCCCTCATCCAGTTTACTTCCACACTTGGGGGAAAATTCATCCCCTTTCTCCATCTCTAACATACAACCTATGCACCTATCCTACCTATCCTATCCCATTTATCCCGATCCCTCCATCCTCCTTGTGATCTTGATAAAGACAGGGGCACCTATCTATACATGCTTTGAACACCTCTTGGAATACATCCCCCTCATCCATACACTATGATATTCCTTATCCTCCCCATCTAAATTTCTTATCCATGAAACCTATCCACATCCATCTACCTTCCTTGTCTGCCCATCATGCTACTATCCATCTCCTTTCCTTATTTACCCATCCTTCTATCTTCCATCCCTCTTGCCTGATCATACATGACATATCTACAATGGGGAGTGTTCTTATTAATTTATGAAATAGTCCTTGGAGACATCATTCATCCTTCTTATTATTCTTTCCATCTCCCCATCCTTATCTTCCCATCCATCCATCCAATAATCCATTCCATCTTCCAAACCCTCATCTTCCCATCCATCCATACACTAATCCTTTTCCATCTTCTCATCCTTATCTTTCCATCCATCCATTCATCCAATAACCCCTTACATCTTTCCAAATCCTTATCCCTCTATTCATCCATCCTAGCAAATTTCTATCTCCCCCTTTATCAATCCATCCATTTATCTCTATTTTCATTCCATCTCATAATCCCTTGTCATTGGTATCTAGCTATAGGATACCCCCATGAAATCCAGTTCCATCCATCCCACTATCATCACTGCCACCTCTTTTAAACATCATTCCAATCTCCTATCATTTTTCATCACTTATCTAACCATCGTATCATCCTTCCAATTCATATTTTGATGATTTGGATAACTATCCCATTTCTAAGCTTCATGCAATCCACATCCAACATATCGACCATCCTATCCACAAGTTCCATCTTGTCTCATCATATTGGTTCCATCATTGCATCTACTTATCATGGTCATCTCATCATCCCTTATCCTTTGTTTGTTGTTGGTCTTTTATCAACCTATCTTGCCTCTATGCTTTCACATAGGTAAGGCCATCTTTGATGAGCCCCCAAGGATTTTTTCCATTCATTTGAGTCTTCATCATCCTCTTTCTACTTTAGTCATCATCAGTCATTGGTTTTTTATCGAACTACATTTCCTCTATGCTTTCACATAGGAAATGCCATCTTTGATGAGCCCTCAAGGCTTTTGTCCATACATTTGAGTCTTCATCATCCTCTTTCCACTTTATCCATCATCGGTCATTGGTATTTTATTGAACTACATTTCCTCTATGCTTTCATGTAGGCAAGGCCATCTTTGATGATCCCCTGAGGCTTTTGTCCATCTGTTTGAGCCTTCATCATCCTCTTTCCACTTTTATTCATCGTCAATTGTTGATTTTTTTATTGAACTATGAGGTCTTTGTGCGTTCATGTAGGCAAGGATAATATTTGATCAACCCCCAAGACCCTAGGCCTATCCTTTAGGGTCTATCTTGGTTTTGTGTCGTGTCATCAAGAGTGTCCCTATGCAACTAGTTCCTAATCATAAAATCCACTAGCCCCATTAGGTTCAATATGTTTTGAGTATCCTAAGTCATGTCAATCAAACAATCTACCCCCATCTATCCTTGGTCTTAGCAGGATGTATCATTCCTCATATCATACCACAACAATCCCATCCACCTATTGGTCCTATGGAAAAGGATATTTGAAATTTATTGTGATCTTTTGGTTCTTTTGAATTTTTTTTTATCATTTGTGCTTCCTACTATACCTACTCAAGGTTGCCACAATCCAAAATATCCTGACACACTTTGACTGGTAGACATAGTGACACATCTTGATCTTTTGTGGGATCGTGTTTTCTTGGTTTTCCTACATAGTACCAGCCAAGATCCTTTGTGGTATTGCATTATGCTGGGGCATCCTTTTTGTTTGTGGTTTTCCAACATTGGTCCTACCAAAGGCCCCGTGACTTTGGGATGTTGGACTAACCTTTTGTTTGTTGCATCAGTCCAGTGCATGTGATATGAAGTCACCTTGGTTCCTCATACCCTAGTGTATAGTATCTCATGCTATATAAAATTAAGTGCTCATTATATGGAAGCATAATGCATAATAATTAACTTGCTTGATTTGATTACAATCCTTTCATCTCCCCAATCTCCCATCCTACCATCTACCATTTCCCTCTATCATTTTTATCTCCATTCCTATCATTTTATTTCATAATCATTGGATTTTGATTGTGCATGTGATTTTTCTCCCTCCATTTCCCTATCATTCATTCATCCTTCCATCTTTTCCATCATCTCATTATCATTTTAGTTGTTTAGAATAATATAGATTTATTATTCTTAGCATCTTTTCATCAATCCTCATCATTTCATTATCTCTTTAATCTTCTTAGGATAATATAGATTTGTTATTCTAAGAGTATTTTCATCAATCCTCTTCATTTCATCATCTCTTTAATCTTCTTAGGATAATATAGTTTTTTATTCTAAGAGTATTTTCATCAATCCTCTTCATTTTATCATCTCTTCAATCTTCTTAGGATAATATAGATTTGTTATTCTAACCATATTTTCCTCCATCATCTTAATTTTTTTTAGCCATCTCACATCTCAAGCCAACCCTCATCCATTCAATCTAGCACAAAAGCATCTAATCACTTCTTCGGTCTTGTTCCTATCCTTGCTACAAGCCTTGATCCAATCATCATCATTGATATGTATCCTTCCCTATCATTTTGTTTTGTTTTGGGATATATCATTCCCTCATCAACAAAACTCTCATCATCATCATCATTGGGATGTATCCTTCCCTATCCTTTTGTGTTTTTTTGGGATATATCATTCTTTCATCAACAAAACTCTCATCATCATCATTGGGATGTATCCTTCCCCACCCTTGTGTGTTATTTTGGGATATATAGCTCCATCATCAACAACACTCTTATCATCATCATCGAGATGTATCCTTCCCTATCCTTGTGTTGTTTTGGGATATATTTTTCCCTCATCAACAACACTCCATCCACCATCAATCAATCTTGACTTGTGGCTTGAGCACAACAACATCACATTTTTCCTTGAATTCATTTGTGCTTGCTTTCTTATCATCTCCCCCTTCCATTATCTCTTCTTATCCTCTCCCACATTTTATCCATCATTTTGCATTGTCTTCTCCATATACTCATGCATCATCTCATCCATTTCAAGAGCACAACCGTGTTCTCTTGAACCCACTTGTCCTCTTGAGGGGGCATCCTCAATTTTGAATCTTCATCTTCACTCCCATTATCTTTCTTCTTGGTCACTCCTTTGAATGACTGGGGTATCTTCCTTAATCCAACCATTTTCGTCTAGGTGCTATATTCTAATCTTCTTTGAAATGATGCTACTTTGTAACACCATCTCAAAGAGGAGCAAAATGTAGACACTAAACATTGATCACTTTCATTTGGTCAATTCACCCCTAATTCAACCAATTTCATATCCTCTATTAATATTCATTGTGTATTATCCCTTCATCTTAATCTATTTATTTTATTATCTTTAAATCCTAGCCTAAAGTAAATAATTACCTTTAATTATTTACTCCCATCACTTATCTCTTTCCTCCAAAAATTAAATAAATAATCTATTTATTTAATTTCCCTCATGTCACATCCTCCATAACATTTCTCTAATCCTAATTAATTTGCATAATCTTGGATTAAGGATGTACAAATTCCTAATCCTCAATTAGGGAGGTGTCACATCCTCCATAAAATTCAAGTTGTCCCTAATCTTTCTCCATTATCCTAATTCCCCCACTAATATCTCACTTTCACATCTTAATCCTTGATTAATTAGCCTAGTCTAACCCATGGTCAACCCCCTAATAAATACTACCCACATCCCGATGAAATTTTTAATTCCATTTTATTCGTCCAACACCCCTCATGGAATTTTTAATTTCATTTTACAATCCCCATGTCCTTCCCAATGGAATTTTAAATTCCATTTATTCATCCAAGGTTTTTAGAGGAATTTTTAATTCCTCCTCCCTTTCCCTAAGAAATATTAAATTCCTTTTTATTCTCCCCATGTCCCTAAGGAATGTTTAAATCCTTTTATCCCATCCATGCACGTTAAAAATGAATTTTTTAATTCTTTTGGTCAATCTTTGATCTCAACCATTGTTCTCTTGTCCTCTTTCAATCTCCACCATCCATTCCCTTCCCCCCTTTGCTAATGACTAACACAGTAATTTTTGCATTCTAACCCAATATTCTAGCACATTCTACTACACCACATTCATCTCAATATCTCAATCATACACCACCATCTTGCATACATAGGTAAAATCCACCATCCTTGCATCCAAATCAAGTAAAAAGAAGCCATTATGTTGTCGAAATCGGATTGTGAGCACACAAATCAAGAAAATCAAGGGTGAAAAAAGTTATCAAACTTGACAAGGTATACTTCATTTTTATTTATTTTTTCTTGTTAAGTTTCATCTCTTACGCAATTTGAGTGTTGTCTTTATTTTTATCTTTTTGAATGATTTTAGTTTGATTTATTGCACTTTTAGATTGGGTAAAAACTCTACACACACCTACATCATCATTAACGCCAAAAACATGCATGATGCAAGAAGACTTTGATGTGGCAATTGGATCTTGATTGCTATAATAATTCTTCAATATATTTTCTCTTAAATGCCTTGAATTTCTCTTAAAAGTGCTCTCTTAGATCTTGAAAATTGCTAGAAAAGATCTTAGATTGCTTAGATGAAACTTAGTGAAATAACCTTATATTTATAGATATGTATCCTTAACTTCCTAAAATTCAAATATCACAAGCCGACATCTGAATATGGATTTAAATATGTTAAAATACCACCAAAAACATAATTTAAATTTAGGTCCTAGGTCCAAGTGAGGACCCATTCACCCATGGGAAAATGGATCCTAGGTCACTCACCTAGGACACACATTGCTCAATAAGAAGTGTTATGTTTAGGAATTAATGAATGTCGAGTTTCCTCTTTAGAAAATGCAATTAAAATAGGCTTGGATTTGAATTAAAGGGGCCAATTAGGGAAAATTAAGCTCAATTAGTTAAAGGAGCCCTAGATAAGTGTGGAAGTGTAAAGGGGTACACTTTACAACACCAAAAATAAGGAACAATTAAGTCCATTTTAATATTAATTCCAAATTAAGTATGAAAATGGAAAGGGATATATTTTTCTACACTACATTTAGCCCCCACTTTAGTGAGAGGATGACCTTGCATAAAACTCACACTAAAGTACATTCAAGACATATTTATGCAGCTCAGAAACGCCATAATTCCAAAATACTCACAAAATAGGAAGAATGACACATAAAGAGTGAAAACAAAGAAAAAGATTTTAGGTCAACATGGAAGAGACCTAAATTTCTTGACACCTTGTGTCATACCCAAAAGGAAAGAACAAGACAAATGAAAACATAAATGTTATGACATATAGAAGAATGTAGGTACAAATAGAGGAATGCACATAAAGAGAGAGATACACCAAACATAACATTACGGGGATATCACATTACACACATGCAATCACACAAAGAACATGAAAAGAAAATAAAGGAAAATACTAGCAAGGCACATGTGAGTCAACCTATAGCAAGTCATCCACATCCCAATCTTGATCAGTATATATGGAAGGTGGATAACTAGCCAAAGGGACAACATCAAGTGCCACACTAGGACAAGGCTATCTAACCCCTTGCCCCCACTAAGTGCAGGACAAGGATGAACTGAGATGGGTGATGAGAATGAGCTCCTTGTAATAAAGAAAATTATTTGCAATGAATTTTAAATATGTAATAGTGATCATGCTATGCTCCTACAACTATTACATGGAAAGGAGAAAAGCTTATGCTTTTAATCAAGATGGATCCCTAGGGGATCTAAATTTCTTCAATAATCCTTGTAAAGGATGAAAATTATCAGTGTGATGTCCAAAGAATCTATGATAGGCACAATATGGTCAATTTTGATTAGTTTTCTTTTTAGTTAGATTTTCACTTTTAGGTGGTAAGTTGATTAATCTCCAATGTGAAAGAGTGTAAAAGATCTTCTTAGTCTTGGATATCTTTAATAGGTCATCAAAGGATTGAGGAAGATCATATATCTCTTGTAGCTATAGTTTTTGATGTTCATGCAGTTTCAACTTCTTCTTTCGTTTGATAATTTTTTGGTCATGAATTTCATCTTCTAATTGCAAGTCCTTTCCTTTTTTAGAAAAGGATGTGTTAGGAGCAGTAAAGTGATCAAAATTTGTGTTTTCTTTTCTCTTATGCGTGGGAAATGTATTGGAAGCTAGTTGAGGAGGAGGTAAATTATTGTTAATGAGATGGACCATAGTACATATAAATTCTATTCCTTCTTCATGCTTAAGAATATTTCATATGCTCCCTATGAGAGAAATGGTATTATCAGCAATAGGTTTGGTTCTCAAAGTCTTGTAAACTTTTTAATTCTTCATTTATCCTTCTTATTTGTTATTGCAAGACATTACCAATAATTATTTCAACATCATGCACATTGTTTGTAGGTAGGGAAGTCATTGGAAATCCCGTATGAAGACTATGATCCATAGAGGGTTGATTAGTATCAACACTATTAGTGAAAGAATTGGAGAACCCAATATCCATGACGAATGGTGTATCGTGGGATGACATGAGTCTCAAACTACGCCTCACAATAGTATTACTAATATGACACCAAGTTGTGAAGCTCATACAAGTTTCACAAACTCAATTTATACCCAAAATAGAAAGAAGCTGAAATGCAATGAAGTAACCTAGAATGTAAAGTGCAATGCAAATATGTAAATGCAATTTTTTAGATTCTAAACAAGATAATTTTTTTATTGTGCTATGCAAAAACCTTAAAATGATGTCTCAAGTAAATGTAATTTTGAATTCACACAATGCACTAAATTGATCAAATGACGGTTAATATGATCAAATTTAAGTAATGAAAATTATGCAAACTAAAACAAAAATATAAAAACAACAAAACATAATACAAAAACAAATGTTTTAATGCCTAGAAATTTAGGAAATAGCCTTGATTAGGGGATCATTCTCCCTTGGGTGAATGGGTCATAGATTAGGGTTTAAAAAAAAGTTTTTACAGATTTTTGAGTTGATTCTAGTGGTTTCCATTTTCTAATTAAAATTAGTGAGTTACAGTTTGAATTTTCTATGAAATTAAGGCCGAATTCAAATGTAAATTATGACAAAGTGACAAACTAGGAGACCTAATTTGATGTGAAATTTTGATTAAATTTTCAAATTTAAATGAATGATGATGCAATTTGCTATGTAAATGATTTGTAAAAAGACTTATTTTTTTGTATTTTTCATATTTTAAGAGATGCAAACATGCAATCCTAAAACCATAAATGAAATGAAAACTAATCCAAGATAAACAACCCTAAATGAGATTCAATTCAATTCAATGCAAATGAATGTAATATCTAAATCTAGGGTGAAAGTGGACTAAAAAATCAAAAAAATTCAATGATCAAACTTAGGTTCACCAAAATGAAACAAAGAAAAATGGGTTAGTTCATGAAAATGGATAGATGAACTAATTAGGAACCTATTTCTCTTTTATTTCATTAGGAAATGATATCCCAAAAAAGATTGACTAGCTACCTTTAGGAGATTCAAATCTATGGAGAAATATTTAGATTTCCTTTTTTTGCAAGGACGGGGGTCTTGATTAAACAACACTTTGGGGAGAAAAACTAAAAATAGTAAACTAACTCAAAAATGCAATCTACAAATTGGATCTAATAGATTAATCTCAATAGTGATGGAACCATAATTTAGATCATAGATTAGAGAGAGGTAAGATGATCTATGTACTAGTCACCAAAAGTTAGTTGCTAAAGCTAATTTGAGACTCATTTGCCTAGGGAAAATGGTTCTTGAGTTAGGATTTGTCCGCAACTCTTGGGAGCCTCTGCTACAAATTTGAATCCTTCAATTTTCTTAGGTTTTAGGTTCAAAAAGCCGGTAATAAATTTTGTAAGTGAATTTCCATGAGATGAAAACTTTTGTGACAACTTTTGCAACTTTGACAACTTATTGAATTTTTCTCTCTAAGAGATCTTTAAGATTTCTTCCACCTAAATCCACAAACACAAATTAAGAGGGAAAAATGTTTTGTTTTTGGTGAATGGGGGTTTTCCTTGGTCAAACCCTATTTTGGTAATCAAAACTTGAAATGAAATAAAATAGCATGAAAGGAATGATGAATGAACAACTCAATGTCACAACTCACCAAACCCTTGAATGAACCTTGGAATGTAAATCTGAAACTTGCATGAAATGGATTCAATAGATGTGGATCTTGAACCTTTAACCTTCAATTGAAATAATGCTTTGAATGCTTGAATGGATAATGAAACCTATATCATCATATTAGCTCCAAAAAAATGCATGATGCAAGAAGACTTTGATGTGACAATTGGATCTTGATTGCTACAATAATTGTTCAATAAATATTCTCTTGAATTCCTTGAATTTCTCTTGCAAGTGCTCTCTTAGATCTTGAAAATTACTAGGAAAAATCTTAGATTGCTTAGATGAAACTTAGTGAAATAACCTTATATTTATAGATATGTATCCTTAATTTCTTGAAATTCAAATATTACAAGTTGACATATGAATATGGATTTGAATATGTTAAAATACCACCAAAAACATAATTTAAATTTAGGTCCTAGGTCTAAGTGAGGACCCATTCGCCTATGGGAAAATGGGTCCTAGGTCACTCACCTAGGAAACACATTGCTCAATGAGAAGTGTTATGTTTAGGCATTAATGAATGTTGGGTTTCCTCTTCGGAAAATACAATTAAAATAGGCTTGGATTTGAATTAAAGGGGACAATTAAGGAAAATTAAGCTCAATTAATTAAAGGAGCCCTAGATAAGTATGAAAGTGTAAAGGGTAAACTTTACAACACCAAAAATAAGGCACAATTATGTCCATTTTAATATTAATTCCAAATTAGTGTGAAAATGTAAAGGGATACATTTTCCTACACTATATTTATTTTCAACTCCACATTGCTTTAACTACAATTGAATGCATTTTAATTTTTTGAAGAAGTCTTATACAATGTCAAAATTGGTAAGAAATAAACCTATTAGTTCATTCTCCAATTGATGACCACTTAACTCATCCTGCTTACCAAAGATCATTTCCAATGTGGTACACACTCCATTTGGTGTAGTGGAAGATTCAATGTGAAAAATTAAGTCAAGAGACCTAGGCATGCATGGAGTACCAAATGCTTCATCACATTTATTAAATATTTTATCTATTTCACATCATTTTGATGTTATACTTCAAGTACCCCTATAACCTTGTGATATCCATGCCTTTTGAGATATATTATTATCTTTTATTTCCATTAAAAATATTTATATGATGTTAAATAAGAATTGTTGATGCATTCATGAGTGCAAAAAAGTAGATTTAAATGCAAAAAGAAAAGAAGTGAAAAAATAAAGAACATGAGACACCTCCCTTTTCACTAGTTTATGAAATAACCCCCTCGGGAAAAAAATTACAATGTTGGAAATTTATAGTTAGCATAGTTACGAGACTCAGACTCAGCTCAAACTCGGTTAGGGTGACTTGACTCAAGATTTGGGACTCAACACTCAAACTTGGCGCAAACTCGACAAAATGAAAAACCCTAGAAATTTAGAGATTTTTAAGGATTTAAAACTTGTTTCATGCACCCTTTATTAAATAGACCTTAAAGACACACTAAAATCATTAAATAAAAGGAAATTTGATCACATGCACAAGTATACATCGATCACTTAAGAATAAACACAAATTTTAGCTAAAGGAAATAAAAAATAGAAGAGTTAATTTTTAAACTACTATTATGCCCTTAATAAATTTTTACCTGGTTGTAATGTCATTTGAGTAGCCTTATGATACAAATTGATTCAACAAAGGTGGAAGTGTTAAGCTAAAAATTTCCAATACTTAGTATATATATAAAGTATAAATAATCTCTATCACATTCACAATAGAAAGGACCCTTGTTGGAAGTATTATGCTCTAAATTACCAATAATTAGTGAATCTGGATCCATAATTAGTAATGGTTAAACAAAAATTGTCCTAATAGCCATAGGGAAATGGGAAAAGTTAATGGGTAATAATCAATGGGCTATGCAAGAGGTTGTCATACTGCCAACTAATTACCTAATCCCTTCCCCATGTGCTCTTAAACTAGCGGGGGGAAGTCTAAAAGAGTTTACATTGTTTCTTACCATTGAACTTAATGCAAAAGATATTGCACATCTTAAACCACCAATTGATCATGTGCCCTAATTTCCTTTCATAATTGGACAAGAGGAAGCCATCCTCCTTCTAAGTTGGATTCAACATTTACTACACACATATAGTATGTCTCTTCTTACAAAATTCAAGACAAGTATCATGGAAAAAAAATGACTAAAAACCTCTACAAGATATAAATCTCCCAACATGTGTTTTTTGTTAGATTATGAGTGGTCATAGGCTGGTTTGTAGTCAACTAATCTTTCTTTCATCGGTTCTTCATCCTATGGGATATCTAAAGTTGTGTTCAAACTTCAAGGTTTCTCTTCAATACATAGGGGTGGTTGTCAAGTTTGGAGAGGGATGCGAAGTAGTTGCAAAGAATCTTTAAATTCCTAAAAATTTCTAGGCCATAACTAGGCTCTACAAATATCTTAGTCATTTCCACATAAGATATTTGTAGAGGCTAGTTATGGCCTTGAAATCTATATGCATTTGAAGATGCTTTGCAACTACTTCACACCCCTCTCTGAACTTAACAACCACCCTTATGTATTGAATGAAATCCTTGAAGTTTGATCACATGAGCCTTAGATCTCCCATTGGGTGAAGAACCAATGAAAGAAAGATCAATTGACTGCAGACTAGCTTGTGACCACTCATAATCTAACAAGAAACACATCTTGGGAGATCTATATCCTCTAGAGGTTTTTAGCCATTTTTTTTCCATGATATTTGTCTTGTATTTTGTTGGAAGAGACCTACTAGATGTGTGTAGTAAATGCTGAATCCAAATTAGAAGGAGGATGGCTTCCTCTTTCCCAATTTCAAAAGGAAATATGAGAACATGACCATTTGGTGGTTTAAGATGTGGAATATTTGTTGCATTAAGTTCAATGGTAAGAAGCAATGTATGCTATTTTATACTTCCCCTTGCCCATTCAAGAGTGCATGGGGGAAGGCTTAGGTAATTAGCTGAAAGTATGAAAGCCCCTTGTGTAGCCCATTGATTATTACCCATTAACTTTTCCCATTTTCCTATGACTGTTGGGACAAGTTTTATTTGGATATTACTAACTATGGATCTAGGTTCACTAAGTATTGAAAATTTAGAGCATAATACTTCCAACAAGATCCTCTCCATTTTGACACACTATTAATGTGATAGAGACAATTTATAGATATAAATATTAAACAATGTTGCAACCTACAATTTAACACATAAAAAAATTAACATTCAAAGTTTATACTTTATAATTAAACTAAACAACCTAGGGTTTGCAACTATAAAACTATTTTTTTTACAAGAATGCCTAGGGTTTGTTAAGAAAAAAACTTAAACACACCTAGGGTTTGTGCCTTGTAACTTGTTCTTTGTTTCACTAAAACAAAATAGGAAAAAAAAAGAAAGAAATAAGAGAAATGAAGTTTTGGTTTAAAAAAAACAAAAAAGACCTTGAAAAATCAAGCTTACCTCCTAGATTAGGCTTGAAATGAAATGAAAACTCCTTCCAACCATTGGAAAAGAGCTCTCAATGCACCTCCTTGCTAGTATGAAGCTTCCTAAATGCAATCTGATGATGGATTTGTCTTCTACCTCTTGTTGGTTGCCCTATAATGCTCTCTTGTTTTTCCTCACAACTCTCTTTTCTCCTGCTATTTTTCCAAGTAAATGAAATGAAGTTGCTTTTAGGGCTGGGGAGAAGATATAACTAAAAAAAAACCAAATTTGACAAGTGTTTTATTTTTTTCAAATTAAGCTGTTGGCTGAGTCCAGGCAATGGGACTCTCTAAGTCTAGGCGAGTTTGGCGAGTTTGGCTAGGACTCGTCGGGACTTGATCGAGTCCGAGTTCAAGCCCCCCAAACTTGGCTGGGGTGACTCAACTCGGGACTTGATGAGTCTAGGCAAGTCTCTTTTTTGTGATAATTAGTGAATTTCACAATATAAATTTTTAGAATTTCAAACTCTTACAGGGCCTAAAATGACCAATACACTGAAACTACAGTAAAATTACAATATTGGAACCATTTGAGAGTATTGGTGTAGAGTACACAAAAATGTGAACCCTAGAAAAGATGACACCCAAAAAGGAGTTCATTTGTACAAGTTATAGCTCTTATAAGGTCTCAAAATGAGAATTGTGCAACAAATTCTAGAAGAAGCCTTGATTTATGAAAACTTGGAGCATAAAATTTGAAAAATAACATCACCAATGCATAAGCACAAAATTTTACCCCAAATAAAAAAATTTCATCAAAAAAGGCCTTTATATGGCTGATAACGAGCTTCCTGAAGTTGGCATATTAAAATAAAAATTGCAATGGTGAGGGACAAAATTCAAAACAATCTTGCTTGTGTCATGATTCCCACACTCCCATATTTGGTCAAAAATATCTAAGATTTGGACAAACTCCAAATTTAGTTATAACTAATTAGTTTAAACAATCGCCAAATTCAGTGAACGCCCAAATAAATTTGGTAATATTCTAGTTTGGCAGACTACCAACTTCTCTACCAAATATGGCTAGATTGGAAGAAAGTGGCAAAGAGGCCATACTTGGGTGGTAGTAGAGTTATAGTGGAGCTTAGGTGGAATTGAGGTGACGTTGTGGTTAAAGCACCACTTATTGGTGATGAGGATGAGATGAAGCTGCCTTGAGAGCAATGATGGGAGCTGCCCACAAATTTTAATCCCTTGTAGGAATCAATACCAAGTGGTTGTGTCTTAACTATTGGAAAGTAGTAACTTTGGGTGTTGCTACTATAGTAGTGGGGTGAAACCTCTCAATTTTTTTTTAAATTTATACTGTATGGAACTGTAGGGGTTGTATGACTTGAGAATTATTATTTTTGCCTTAGAGGTCAAATTCTTTGAATTCAATGATTTCATATTAAATATTTAGGTTTTTAATCCTTTTAAGCACAATGGCGAGGTTTTTTAGGTTGAAAGTTCTCTAAAATATTAATTACCTTCTAGAACCACATTGAAGCCCCTGTTTTGCAACTAGATCCTGCAATCTTTGATTTTGGTGAAATGAAAGTTGATCTTATCTTTCTTAGGCCTTTTGGACACTATGGAAAGGATGAAAATGTCTCTAAGATTATTAAAAAGATATAATCACCCAGATCTCACGAGAACACAAATATGAAAACCAGAGTATACAAGTACTAATTTTCCTTTAAACTATTCTAGTTCTCCAAATCATCTAAGGATTCAAGAGAAGAGGATACTAGTTTTTTGAGAAAAATATTAGCTATCTATTAGTCTCAAATCTCTCTAAAAATAGGACAATAAAATAAAGTATATTAAACAACAAGGCTCTAATACCATCTTAGATTTAGGGAGAAGCAAGAACCTATCTAGGATCTAATGTTGGCTATAGATTACATGTAAATCTATAGTGTAGAAAATTGTATCCCTCTACAATTTCATACTATGTTTGGGTTCCTTAATTTATAGGCTTAATTAAGCTTCTAATATACCAAATTATGCATTTCAAAGCCTCTTTTTTCCCATTTTTTGAAAGGAAAACTGACATTAAATAAATGTCAATAATTGAACCACCATGGAATATGTGTCTTGGACTTATAGGCTAGGACCCATTTGCCCATAGGAAAATGGTTCCCCTTTAAGTGCCAAGACCCATTTTAAAATATATTTTTGGTGGCATTTTAATGATTCAATTGCAATTATCAACTTTTAGAATCTAATTTTCAAGAAATTAGATAAACACCTATAAATACAATCTCTTTATCATGTTTTAAATCTAATAGACATTATCAAATATTTTCAAGAGTAAATATTGTTGTCAAGAGCATAATTGATCATTCAAGAGTAGATTTATCAGTCATTTGTTGTAGCAATCAAGATCCTAACATCATGTTCAAGTTTATGTGTGTTCATGTCATTTTGTGAAGGCTAGTATGCATTGTTGATCCTAAAGCATCCAAGCATTTCAAGTATCCAAATCAACCAAGCAAAGCAAGATAAAATTCCTTTGGAGAGATGTGTTTGAATTCATTCCTCTAAGGGAAGCCATTAAAGGGTTGTGAGTTGTAGCAAGCATTGTTCATTCATCATTTCCTTCCTTTTTCATTATCTTTCTATCAAAGTTTAATTACCAAACCTGGGGTTTGACCAAGGAAAACCCTCATACAAAAAAATAAATTTTCCTCTCACATGTTGAAGAAGAATTGAAGAGATCTTGAAGGAGCAATTTTTCATGATTACGCAAGTTGTAAACATTGTTGTCAAGCCATGAAAACTAAGTTGAAAAATTTATTTCTGACTTTTTAACAGTGGGACTTGTGCCAAAAAGAAGCCAAGATAAAACATTAGAGGACTGTCAAAAATTATTTTGGAAGCCATAACAAGGACCCATTCACCGAGGGGCGAATCAGTCCCTTAACAGGTCTCAAAAACAACTTTTGGTGACATGTGCATGCCATCAGATCCTTCTCAGATTTTCCTATAAACTATAATTTCCATTTCTGTACATTTAGGAATTTTCATTTTAGGTATTAAGTCTTGTCATTCAATTAGTTTGAGTGTTTCAAATTATTTTAGTTTGGTTTTAGATCTTTCCTATTTTCCTAAGGACCAAGATCCAGGTTTGATTGGCTCACCATTGCGATTGAAGGTCAATCATTACACCTTGTGATCTCTTTCCTAATGAAATCCGTAGGGATATGAACCTATTGAGATTCCAAGGTTTTATAATCAACACATAAAAATTTGGGGATCATCACTTTCCCCACATTTCATTTTGGTGAACCCAACATTCTTACATCATACATTTCTAATTTGGATATCTTTGAAACCCTAGATCAAGATTTTGCATTATCTTGTTTTGCATTTCATTTAGGGTTACATATTGCATGTTTGCATCATTTCAACCCATAAAAATCCAAAAATATTACATGCATTCTACATAATAACTTGCATTATGGTGTGTTTTAGTCATTTAGATCAAAATTATAGTCAAAATTGTAACAAAAAAAATTTCATTTTTGATGAGTCTAGTTTATGGCTTAATATTGGTAGAATTTATGACCTATTTACTGAAGTTGTCATGGACCTTGATGTTTGAATGTTGATATTTCCTCAAAACCATAAACATTGGGCCTAATTTTATTTCTGCAAATATTTAATGACATTAACATGTTGTATGGACTATCTGTGTTAATTCTACATGTGGATTAATGAATGTTCTTTAAGATAGTTATAGATATGCGATTATTGTGCATACTAATATTGCCATGCAAATACGATTAGAATCCACTAAATTGAGAAGGTTCTGCCAGCTAGTCTTTCACCATAATGTTCAACAAGGGAATCATTCAAAGGTCCATGGAGGTCGACGATGAGAGACTCATGCAAATGGAGTTGTAACTACCTTGTAAATGGTCTTTATTGCTGTGCTAAATCTGCATTGAGGCAAGCATGTCTGGCCAAATTCTGCGCATGCATAACCACCTCTCCAATTTTCATGCTTTCCCTAGAGTGGCATCCTCCTAATATGTTGGAGTTGACTGCCTTGCTAGGTGATTAGTTAGTAGATTCTTTTCCTATAAATAAGACTTAGATGCTCCTTCTCAAAAGGTTGTGCGATCTCATGATGTACTTGCATTCTTAGTTTTCAGCAATACAGTTACACTAATCTATTGTACTCATGTTTTCCAATGAATAAAATGAAGTTATAAGTTCGTGCATCTGAGTTTACATTAGTTTTAGAGGATACTCATCCAAGGGGGCCCACTTGGTGAGCATTCCATCCTTTAGTTTAGTATTAGTTTAGTTATTACTCTTTGTTCAATAATTAGTTAAGAATTTGGCACTGACTATTCTTGCAACCACTAGAATTCCAATCTGTGACTATTCCTACAACCAAAGCAGATATAGTAGTTTCCTGTTTGTTGCTCAAAATTTTCATTTCTGCCATGCATTTCAACTTAGTATAGTTGTTGGTTGATGTTCAACATTTATGTTATTCCTTTCCAAGCAATTTACCTTCAACATTATGTTTTTCTTAGTTGTAGAACGGATATGGCTACTTTGGACCCTTAGTACACATACTGTGCTGATTGATTTCAAGTTCACATACCTAGGTTGACAAGTTAAATGCACCTTCATGATGATTGAAATGGCTATTTAGTTTAGATGTCCAATCTCTGAATCATAGTTGTAAGGGCTTAGTTGTTAGATCATTGTAGGAGGCAAACATTTTTGGTGCCGTTGTTGGGGATGGTGTCTAGCTAGGGATTTTTTTGGAGTCATTGATAATTTTTCTTTCTATAGTATTTCTGGAAGTTGTTCTTAGTATACCTCTTATTTAGGAATGCAATGATCCACTATTCTTTTTCCAATTCTTTGTGTGAGTTGGCTGATAGTGAGTTGATACCGCATACATAGAGGAAGGAGGAGAGACACTCATTGGAGATTCCTTCCTAACAATCCTGATCCATTCCAGCTAGTTGAATATTAGAACTTGCCAAGAGAAGAAGAAGAAGATCCACACCCCTTTGTTGATGCATTTCTTGATCCAACTAGTTCTGAAATTTCCTCTGAAGATCAAAATCTGATTGAGAACCCCTTTGCTTTGGAACTACATGAGGAAGTATGGGTGATGCAAATAGAAACAGACCTAACCAACTAACTTTTCCTTTCCCCATTGCTCATCAAAATGAAGTAGACAACCTAAAAAATATCCCTGCTTCTGTCCTTCCTAAGTTCTATGGATTTGTCACAAAAGATCCTGATACCTTTTTGTTTGAGTTTGACATACTCTATAGGAGTTATGACTATACCACCAATGCCCCTAGGCTCAAGCTATTTCCTACCACTCTGAAAGAGTCTGCATTAAGATGGTTCATGAGCCTAGGCAGAAATATTGTGGAGACATGGGATGACATGAAGACAAAATTCCTTGAGAAATACAAGCAATATTGTAGGGGCAGTGACATGAGAGGAGATGACATTTTCAGGATGCATCAAAAGGAAGATGAGATTCTGGAGGATTAAATTGCAAGTTTTATGTTTTTCCTACAAAAATCTCCACACCATACACTTAATGAAGACTCACAAAAGCTGCTTTTCCTGAGAGGAATTAATGATAGCTGCACTGATGCCTTAGAATTGATGGGAGGAGAAGATATCTCCCAAGTTCCTTGGGAGGATATCAAGAAGATATGCCAAAACTACTCTAGGGAAGCTTCAAAGAAAGGGAGAGCTTACCAATATTCTATGGGTAAATCATTTACCAGTGGAGTTTCAAGAATGGAGATTACTCATTTGTTGGAAAACTTCAAGCAAGACATTATAAACGATTTAGCCACTCAGCTGAATACAATTCAGGCCAAGAAGAAACAAGAGGAGGTAGAGGCAACATTGACAGAGTATTTCCCCCATTGCAGACAAAAAAAGAAGGACTGCAGATGCAAGATGATAGCTAATATTTACAACAAGTAGATTGCACCTGAGTTCAAGCCAATCTAGGTTGAAGAAGATCAAGTCTACTATGTTGCACAAAGGAGGCCATGGGCTCCAAGACAAGGTATACCACCAAATCCACTCTCTTTTGCTGGGCCATATTTCAATTCTTATTCATTTGGTAACCAATGGCAATCCCCATATCCATCCAACTATGGAGGATATCCACCACAAACTTGGAGTAACCCTCAAAATACCTGGCCTAATCATCAAAACTCTCCGCCCCAGTGGAAGTTACCTTAGGGGAATTGGCAGAAATTTCAAGGAAATTGGTAGCCACCCCTAGGAAATTGGCAGCAACCAAATCAATGGAGGGGAGGAAAACAATGTCCAAACTAGCCAAATAGTTACATGCAACCACCTTCTTAGCCCCATCAACTTGCTGTAATTCCTCCTCCTGCTAGTTCAAGTTCAAATGCACCTAAATCTACTCAACTACTAGCTCAACCCACACCCAATCCAAATAACGAACCACAACAACAACCAGTATACTTTGCTGATCCAAATCAATTCCTTGCATATGCTGTGAGTGTAAGTGACATCCACTTGTGTTCAGGAAATAATTTTCCAGCTCCTTCCACACCCATTATCACTGAGCTTCCTATGGAAGAAGAGGAGCCTCTGAATACCCCCATTTAGCCCAGTGCACCTAAGAATATTGAACCGGTTCTAGTCAAGCAGTCTGCACAGACACCCCTATTTCCTCAAAGGTTGGAAATTGTACAGAAAAAAAGGAAGAAAAGGAGGACACAACTTTTGACATTATAGATCCGTTGAAGCATATATGTGTCTAGATACCCATATTTTACACCATAAAAGATGTTCCAATCTATGGCAAAGCAATCAAGGAAGCATGCCTTAAGAATCCAAGCAGGAAGAATAAAGACCCCACTATGGTTCATGTGATGGGACAACAAACTAACATCATGCTTGGGAAAGTGATTATCCCTAAGTACAATGACCCAGGGAGTTCTGTGGTAGGAGTTGTTATAAATGGGATCTAGATAAAGAATGCTTTGATTGACCTAGGAGTAGCAATAAATGTAATGAACAAGGATATATTGGAGCAACTAAATGTTGCAAGCATGAGACCTACTCGTACTGTCCTGCAGCTTGTTGATAGTTCAATCGTTAAACTTGATGGTGTAGTGGAGGACCTTGTGGTAACTCTGGACTATTGGGAGTACCCAAAAAATTTCATGATTCTTTCCCATAAAGCCACACTCTATGGGTACCCTATCATTCTAGGAAGACCATGGTTAGCAATAAAAGATGCATATATTAAATACAGGACATGAGAAATGGCCATTTCTGATGGAAAGAGCACCAAAAATCTTGTTCTCTACCCTCCTGTTCAACCATCCCATGATTTGGATAATTCTATATGGCCACATGTTGGTGAAGAGACCGAGGAAGTTAATTCTATGGCATATATTATGATAGGAAGAAGCTCTTTCTTGTAGCTTCAAGATGAAGATGAAGTATTGGCCAACATTATTCAGAATCATTGTGAAGGAGGAAGCATCATCTTCTCATTATGTTGTTCTAGTCAAGACACTTCTGTCTACTCTTCTTGCAGGAATAGGTATGTCTCCTACATTGCTGCAACATGAACTCAAACTACCAAGCATTAGTGAAGAAGCCATGATAGAGATAACTACAGAAGTGCAGGTGGTAGAAGTAAAACATCTGCACATCAACAACAAATTAAGTGAAGAACAATAGTTGTCATTGACAACCTTACTGAAGACCCACCATCATGCATTTACATGGGACTATCATGATATGAAGGGATTGGACCCTAAGCTTTGCACTCATAGAATTTACATCAGAGATGATTGCACCCCAGTGAGGCAACCACAAAGAAGAATTAATCCTACACTAAGACAAATTGTAAAAGGGGAACTATAGAAATTGCTAGATGCAGGATTTATCTACCCCATCTTGGATAGCTGGTGGGTGTCTCCATTGGTGATTGTGCCCAAAAAGGGAGGGAAGTGGCGAGTTTGTGTTGATTACAGGGAACTCAATGGTTCCACTAAAAAGGACCATTTTCCCTTACCCTTCATAGATCAAGTTTTGGACTTACTTGCAGGAAAATAATACTTTTCATTTCTAGATGGCTTCAATGGCTACAACAAGATCCAAGTTGCACCTAGGGATTAGGAGAAGACCACCTTTACCTGTCCATGGGGAATCTATGCCTACCCGGTACTTCCATTTGGCTTATGCAATGCACCTATAACTTTCCAAAGGGCAGTCATTAGCATATTTTAAAAAATTTCTCATGATTACATGGAAATTTATATGGATGATTTCACCATCTATGGTGCTGATTTCAATGAAGCATTGGAGAATCTTAGGATAGTCTTACAAAGATGTGACTATCACAATCTATCTCTAAACAATGAAAAGTGCTTCATGATGATGCAAGGAGGTGTAGTTCTTGGCCACTACATCTCTCACAAAGGAATTCAAGTAGATCTTGCAAAGATTGAGGTGAGCACAAATATGCCCACACCTACAAAACAAAAAGAAGGAATGTTAGGGAGTTTCTAGGGTACCATTGTATACTCTTCTTACCAAAGATGCTAAATTTTAATGGAAAAAAGGCTATGACAAAACATTTTTTGATTTGAAGGCACCTTTGAATCATGCTCTTGTACTCAAAGCACCTAATTGGGAGCTTCCTTTTCACATCCATACAGATGCATCAGACTATGCTATAGGAGCAGTCTTAGGGCAGAAAGAATGAGCTATTGAAAATTCTATTTATTTTGTCAACAAAAACTTGCAAGGAGCTGAATTCAACTATACAGTGATAGAAAAAGAAATGTTGGGAGTGACCTATGCCCTGAACAAATTGAGGCACTACATAACAGACTATCAAATATTTATACACATTGATCATGAAGCCATTAGATACCTTATGAATAAACCCTTGATCACAGGTAGGTTGGAAAGATGGTTATTGTTGATGCATGAGTTTGACATAGCCATTGTAGATAAACCAAGAAAGGCCAATGTTGTTGTAGATTTTCTTCTGAGGATGACTACATCAGAAGACAATCAAGCCATAGATGACTCTTTTCCTGATGAGCATCTATTCTCTATTAGTGTGTAGACACCCTAGTATGTTGACATAGTTAATTATCTAGTCATAGGGAGAGTTCCTCCTCACTTCTCTCCAAAAGAGAGAAGGGTACTCATTGAAAAATATTTTCCTTTTTCATGGATTGCTAAATGTTTTTTTTACACCAGACCAAGCCATGTCATGAGGAGATGTGTGAGGGAAGATGAGACATATGATATTTTGCATGCATGCCACAATGAACCATGTGCAAGACATTTTGCAGCCAAGAGGACAACAATGAAGATTTTGAACACATGATACTACTGGCCCACAATTCACAAAGATGTAGGAAGGTATACAAGAAAATGTGATAGATGCCAAAGAATGGGCCGACCAACCAAATTTGATGAGATGCCACTTTTCCCTCAGGTAGTAATCACACCATTTGACAAATGGGGACTAGATTTTGTAGGACCAATTGAACCTCCATGAAATGGTAAGTCTGATATCTTAGTTTTCATTGATTATGTAACTAAGTGGGTAGAAGTTAAGGCCATGAAGCATGCAAGTAACAATAAGGTTGCTGAATTTCTTTATGGGGAGATTTTCACAAGGTATGGATTCCCAAGAGAGATAGTGACTGATCAAGGGGCTCAATTCACATCAACCCTTGTTGTAGCACTAGTCAATGAGTACAACATAAGACACAGGAAGTCCACTCCTTATCACCCTCAGGCCAATGGCCAAGTTAAGGTGACCAATTGGGAGATTGAAGCCATTCTAACCAAAACAATGGCTATTCATAAAAAAATATTTGGAAAATAGGTTACCAAAAGTTGTTTGGGCCTACATAACTACCTAGAAAACAACTACATGCTTCACTCCATTTGAGTTGATGTATGGAAAGATAGCCATGATTCCCATTGAATTTGAACATAAAACTCTTAGGAATGTAGTAGACTTGGAGATAGATATCTCTGAGGAACAAAGAGAAAGAATCATGTAGCTAAATGCTTTGGATGAGATAAGGAGAGCAGCCTTGCATCACACAGAGGTAGTGCAAAATTAGAGAATCAAGTGGCATGATAAATTCATCAAGGACAAGAAATTCCAACCAGGAGATTGGGCCCTACTCTATGACTCAAGGTATTAGGATAGCGTAGGAAAATTGTAGACAAGGTGGCTAGGACCATATGAGGTTGCTGAAGTATTCCCCAATGGTGTTGTTTAGCTCACTACTATTGACCCAATCAGATTTAAGCTGCTCGTTAGTGGTCACGCCTCAGATTGTATCACAAGCCAACTTCCAAAGAGGAGTTCTTGTAGCAATTCATTCAACATGCAACACCCAAGCTTCCTATAGTTGAGGGAAGTGGACCTAGTGTCCCTCCTTCTAGTTAATTAAGGTATGTACCTTGTCATAATAAAAACTACCACTTTTGTGGGAGTCCACTTCTTCACCCATCCACCCATCCGCCTATTCATCTCCACCTTTCTCTCTCTTCCATCACTTCACTTCATTCCACTCCACCTCATTCCACCTCATTTTCATTAATTTCTCAACTTATTTCCTAAAAGGAAACCGATACTTTCTCCACGATCTTTGCAACAAATCTTCCACAAATCCAAGTATGTGTGCATTAATTGCTATCTCTTAATTTTCTTTAGTGCATTCATTTAATTGCTATGAATTAATATGGACGTTCACCATAGCATGTCATTATTCCCTATCCTTGTGAAATCATCCTAACCACCTCACATGTGAGGACACATGCTCAAATTTAGGTTGGGGGGAAAAAATGTGAGTACTTTTCCCACATGTTAGTCCATGCTAGTCTACATCAACAAGTTTAAATCGAGCCAATTTGAATTTTGAGTGAGATGATGGCTTGTATGTGTGAGGTGACACCAACCATCGCTGCCATTTTTCTCCATCATAACCTTCCTTTATTACTCCTTTACCGCCATTATTGATCCTATCATAATCTTAAGTCACCAAAAGGTAAAACAGAAAGAAAAAAAGTGGTAAAACAAAAAGGGAAAATTCAAACGACATTAACGTTGGAAATTTGGCAGTGTTGCAGGAAGGAATTTTTTTTAGAGCAATTGTTTGATTGTAGGAAACTAAACAATGGGAGTTGTGTTAATCAGAAATGAACCCACGGTTCATGACATATTACTGTAGAATGCACTTTCACAAGATGAATTCAAAAATTGCAGCTGGTTAGACTACTTCCCGAAGCTTAATGGTTTTAATGAAGACATTGCATTAGAATTTTCCCAGACATTGTCTGAGGGAAAAGCCATGGTAAAAGGGTTGGAAGAATCAATTGGCTATTGAAGAAAGAATTGTAGAAGTTATAGGGTTGCCTGCTGACGATGAGAATTACTCTGCTTCTAGAGATGACAGGTTAGCTAGGGCCAAATTTACAGAACCTAGTGACCCTCCATTGAGCATGGAAAAACAAGGTGCGAAGAGAACCTCTCTTCCCAAGCCATGGAAGAAAATAGATTTTCATGTTATAAAATATCACCTATGAAGGATGCTAGTTGAATCTACATTCTGTGCACTTCAAACTCTTGAATCACATGAGGAACGAGAGGAGGATGAATGTGTCGAACGTGCTATACCACATTCTTTCAATCATGGCAGCCAAGACTCAGAAAGGTAGGGAAAATTCTGTTTCCCACCATTGTTTGATTAAATTGTTAGTTGAGAAGTCTCTGCATGATGTATCTAAGATGACTTCGGAAGAATTCGTAAATATTGATCAAATTAGACCAGAGCATTTGTGACCTATGGTTTTACCTCAACCTCATAGGTCTAGTAGGAGATTGAGCATGGCTGTTCAACCACTCTTGGTGCTTCAACCTCTGGCATAGGCCCTAGTGTAAACCCTCCTACAACAGAACAAACCATAGAGATTAGCTCTTCTGAGATATAGCACTCAGACAAAGAAAGTTCCTCCCCAAATTTTGATGATGATGTTCCTCTTGGCATCCTAATGAAAACTAGGGCATAGAAGAGAGAAGTAGAAATATGAAAAGGAAAAAATAAAAAGAAACCAGCAGAAAAAGAAGTACCAAGCTCTAGGAAGCGGAAGGCTAACATTGTTCATTTTGTAGCCAAAGAAAAACATGAAAACCCTCCTAGGAAATCAAGACCAGTCAGGCCAGCCTTTGATATGCCTTTGCAAGAAATCCCTAAGCTTACAGAAACCCCACAGGGGGACACAAAATCTCCAATGGGGTAGGTGAATGTCGAGGAAGAGGACATATTTGAGAAAGCAACAAACATAACACTAGTAGATCTAGTTGATATTGTAGAACAAGTTGAGAATTGAGGGTATGAGGAAAATCGAGATTTCCTACAGCAAGAGATCCTACAGCAAGAGTTCTTGTAGCATGAGTAAGAACATAAACAAGAGACCCTACAACCAGAATTGGGAGAATGATCAATTCCCCTGCAGCAAAAATTGACTGAACAACTCGAATCCCTGCAACTGGTACCATATGAAGAGCAAGCATTAGTGCCAAGAAAAATGTTGGTAGGAATACATAACCCCCCTAATTTTATAGTACACACAACAATTCTAAATCTTTGGAAAGAGATGCAAAGAAGGGAAGAAGAATGGAAGGAGGAGAAACAAAAGCTGAAGAAGGAAATTCAAAAGAGAGATGAGGAGATTGAAGACAAGGATGAAGAAATTGCTACTTTAAAGAAGGAGGTGGAAGATATGACAACCTTGGTACCCTAGATATTAGAATGCAAGACCCCTCCAAGGGTTTATGCTCTACATTTGAAGGAGAAATATCTTTCTTTTAAGCTGGCAAGGATTGTCTCAGGTTTGAACCCTTCTATTGAGACTCCTATTGAATTTTCAATGCTCATTGGATTGCTTCCCCTGAGATGAAGAATTTGTTGTGTGAATTCTATCTGCATAATTATGTTGTGACTCGATACCATGATTAGAATCCACTCTTGTATGTTGGGGATGTCGAATTAAGGGAATTTATGTCTTGGGTACAAAATGAGATCAGTTGGGGACAACAATATGAGGCTTATAAAAAAATGGAATCCAACATCCCTCTACCCATCATGGTTGAATCAAGAAACCCAAGGGAGATTTACTAGGATTGGCATAAAATTCTTTTCAAACCTAGCTATGGTAATAGGATCATGCCATGGATAGAGACAATTTATAGTGAATATGAGGTGGTGGCAAAAGAAAAAGAGGAAACTGTGAAGAGATACCTCTCACAAAGATGGAATAGATTGGACAAACAACAAGGGTTCTATTGGGATCCTGATTCACGAACAACAAACATTGATGTAGGATAGTTGGTGGTTACAAATTTTAGGGCCTTGACTAAGTAGAAGAACAACCCTTCCCCTACTCGAGGACCAACAAAACCTTAGGTTGGGGGGAGTGATGAGTCTAGTTTACAACTTAATTTTGTTAGAATTTATGATCTATTTGCTGAAGTTATCATGGACCTTGATGTTTGAATGTTGATATTTCCTCAAAACCATAGACATTGGGCCTAATTTTATTTCTACAAATCTTTAATGACATTGACATGCTATATGGACTATCTGTGTTAATTCTACATGTGGATTAATGAATGTTCTTTAAGATAGTTATAAATATGCAATTATTGTGCGTACTAATATTGCCATGCAAATATGATTAGAAGCCACTAAATTGAGAGGATTATGCCAGTTGGTCATTCACCATAATGTTCAACAAGGGAATCATTCAAAGGTCAATGGAGGTCGATGAAGGGAGACTCCTCATGCAAATCAAGTTATAACCACCTTGTAAATGGTCTTTATTTTTGTTGAGAAAATATAGGCATTATTGCTGTACTAAATCTGCATTGAGGCAAGCATGTTTGACCAGATTTCATGCATGCGTAACCACCTCTCCACTTTTCATGCTTTCCCTAAAGTGGCGTCCTCCTAATATGTTGGAATTGACCGCCTTGCTAGGTGATTAGTTAGTATTTTCTTTTCCTATAAATAAGACTCAGATGCTCCTTCTCATAAGGTTGCATGATCTCATGATGTACTTGGAGTCTTAATTTTTAGCAATACAGTTACATTCCTCTATTGTACTCATGTTTTCCAATGAATAAAATGAAGTTATAAGTCCATGCATTTGAGTTTACATTAGGTTTAGAGGATACTCATCCAAGGGGGCCCACTTGGTGACCATTTCATCCTTTAGTTTAGTATTAGTTTAGTTATTACTCTCATTTTAGTAATTAGTTAAGAATTTGGCACTAACTGTTCCTGCAGCCACTAGAATTCCAATCTGTGACTGTTCCTATAGCCAAAGCAGATAGAGTAGTTTCCTGTTTGTTGCTCAGATTTTCATTTATGCCATACATTTCAGCTTAGTATAGTTGTTGGTTGATGTTCAAAATTTATGTTTTTCCTTTCCAAGCAATTTACCTTCAACGTTATGTTTTTCTTAGTTGTAGAATGAATATGGCTACTTTGGACCCTTAGTGCACATATTGTGTTGACCCATTTCAAGTTCATGTCCATGGGTTGAAAATTTAAATGCACCTTCATGATAATTGAAATGGCTGTTAAGTTTAGATGTCCAATCTCTAAATCACAACTGTAAGGGCTTAGTTGTTAGATCATTGTAGGAGGCCAACAATTTTGTTCATACATTGTTGAATACAAATTGCTTTTACATTTAATCAAAATTTTGAAAAGATGTCATTGAAGAATCTGTTTGCAGTTAGGTATAATGAGCTTAAATATCAAGTTAAACACTCAAATTTCATTTTTTCAAAACCTTGTGCAAAGAATCATTTTCCCTTGGGTGAAGATGTCCGTATATAGGTGATTTTTCAAAATTCTATGCATATATTTGTCTCTATCTGCTTCATTTTCCTATACTTCTAAATCTCTATTTTAGTTTAAAAAATTTGTGAAAAAAAGTGCATTGGTTAAGATCAAAACTTGCATTCAAAAGTAATCTAATCATTTTTAGGTTTTTGCATCTTAAAATTAGCCAATTATCATATTTCAGATATGAATATTATAATATCTTCTTCAATACTTGCATTGTGCTTCCTATTTTTGGGTGTCTACTATGTTTATTTAGTGTTTTTTTTTCATTTTGGGTACACTTTTGGTTTAGTGAAACTTGTATGAGTATCACAACCTAGTGTCGTACTACCAATACTTCAGTGAGACATAGCTCGAGACTCATGGCATCCTGTGCTAGTAAATTCATTGTAGATCTTGAGTTATCCAACTCTTTTGTGCTCATAGTGTTGACACTAGTCAACCCATTTTGGACCATGTATCCTTGATGCCATGATTGGATTCATTGATGTTCAACCTCGTAAGGGCCAAACCAACTTATCTCTTAATATTGCTTTCTCAAATAGTGATATAATTAAACATGCACCTGATGGTCCTCTTTACATAGTCAGAAGAATCAATGACAAGCCTACAAATAGGATATTAATTGATCCCATGTGTAGAGAATGTGTTGATTGAGGAATTCTTATTTTTGCATGAACTTTACAAAGATTTTTATGAACAATCAAAAGCATGGATCAAAACACATGATGGTTTTGCTCACCCTACATTAGGTTCAATCACTAGATTCCATTAAAATTAGACTAGAACAATTAAGTGTATCATTATCCATCATCTTGATGTTAGATCAATTTCATGTGAAGTTAGGCTATCCATGGCTACAATTCATGAATTTCATCTTGTTGACCATCCACAAGTGCTTGGAATTTCCATTTGACAACCACATTTTTATAGTGCATCATAGTGGGTTTAACCTTTTTCTTCTTATGGGAAATTTTCATTGGATTTTTTTGGCTTGAACCTATGGAACCTATTGTACCTTGTGAGGATTCCTTCTTTAAATCATATCAAAAGTTCAAAGCAAAGTACATGGAAAAGTTATCCCTTGCTAATATCCCACTTGAAACTAAAAGATCTATAGTTGTTCCTACGACTCCCATCATTATGGATGAACCTATGCTTGAAACAAAAGCTCTCCCAAATAATAAAACTAAGTATGATGGTATTCCACCACCTATATCCTACAAGAGACCACGAGATAACCCTACAATTCCATTTGTGCCTCCTAAAACCAAACAAGTTTATAAACCTAAAGAGAAAGTGATTTCCCAACTTGCGAAAGTCCCTTCCATTCCTCCCCTAAGGGAAGAAAAGAGATCAATGGTTGATAAACTTGCTCCTACATTGTCACATCTTGAAAATTGTGCAAGAAGAAAACAAAATGCTAAAAAGAGTAGGAGTAGAAGTCATGGTATTGCTCGTCAATTAGAAGAAAAGAATATAAACCAATAATCCAAGATCAACAACCAACTCAAACAAAGCATGATGACATTCTTCTATTTGATAACCACGTTTTTATAGTGCATCATACTCGGCTTGTCTTTTATATTTGTAAGCTTTCTTTGAATGATTCTTGTTACTCCATTGGTGCAAGGATACAAAGGAATCGAATCTGTTGTGACATTCTTCTATGTGTATCTCCTCTTCTATTTATTGTAAACATTGTCTTTTCTTTTGTCTTGTGTTTTCCTTTTGGGGAGGATGAAGGTGTTGAGACATCTAAAGTCTCTTTTATGTTGACCTGAAAGCTTTTCTTTTCTTTCGCTCTCTATGTGTCATTCTTCCTTTTTGTTTGTTGTTCTATGAGTATTTAGGGAATGATGATGGTTCCAAGCTCTATTATATTACTGTAGAAAATACATACGTTGACCCCAAATCTATGGATCCCTTATGTGTTATCTTTTGGGATTGCATGTATGGGAAACCCATTCTTCATGAAGTAGCTTTATTTGGAAACATATTATTGGAAAAGCGCTTTCCAAATAAGCTCTCATTTCCCTTGTATCAACTATCATTTATCTTTTTTGCTTTAAATTAATAGCTCATAGCATGGTGTTTAGCAATTTCTTTAAAGTGGGGGCATACATCGGCATTATTTCATTTTGTCATTTGCAAGTCCCCTAAGGCAAGTTTCATTTTTAGTTTGACACTTTTGCTTCACTTTTTTTCATAGGAGTTGGAATTAGTGTAGTCTTGGTATAGCATCTTGATCATTTTGTGGCACCTTATCAAAATTATTAGGGAGTATAACTCTTGGTATGGTTGACTTATGTGAATTTTTTTTTGTGATGACTTTTCCTATTTTCCACCTTTATATAGGTACACACCTTGTAGACCTAGTGTACATGTGTCTCATTTTGTCTTTGGGTCTCACTTAGTGTCTATCGTATTGTAATAGCCCTTGTGAGCATATTTTTTTGGATAAACAACTTAGTCTTGATCCATTCCTATTGGAAAAATAGACAAGGCTTGATCCATCCTTTTCTTTTTCCTTTTTGCATTAGCTTTGAGATTGTATGCTTGTGTATCTTGTCTTGTTGCACATATCTTACATGCATGTGTGTCCTTTGTGCTTATGTTTTTTTTCCATGGGATCTTGGATCTTGGGGGCTTGATCATCTCCATTTATCTTTTTCATTCTATCTCATCAACATTTGTGCACTTGGATCCATCTTGACACATATTTGTCTACTTTTGTGTAAGTCTAAGCATAAGTTCATATTCTCAATAAAGTGGGGGCTAAATGTACTATAGAAAAATGTATCCCTTTAAAATTTCACATTATGTTTGGGTTCCTTAATTTATTGGACTTAATTGAGCTTTTAATGTACCAAATTATGCATTCGAAAGCCTTATTTTTCCCATTTTTTGAAAGGGGAACCATTAAATAAATGCAATCAATAATTAAATCACCATGGAATATGTGTGTCTTGGACTTATAGGCCAGGACCCATTCGCCCATAGGCGAATGGGTCCCCTTTAAGTGCTAAGACCCATTTTAAAATATGTTTTTGGTGGCATTTTAATGATTCAAATTTAAGTTGCAATTGTCATATTTTAGAATCTAATATTTGGGAAATTAGATAAACACCTATAAATACATAGTATCTTTATCATTTGTAATCTAACAAGCATGATCAAATATTTTCAAGAGTAAATATTGTTATCAAGAGCATAATCGAGCATTCAAGAGTAGATTTATCAGTCATTTATTGCATCAATCAACATCCTAACATCATGTTCTTGAGTTTATGTGTGCTCATGTGTTATCTTGTGAAGGCTAATATGCATTGTTGATCTTGAAGAATCCAAGCATTTTAAGTATCCAAATCAGTCAAAGAAAGCAAGATCAAATTCCTTTGGGGAGATGTGTTTGAATTTAGTCCTCTAGCTAAAGCCATTGAAGGGTGGTGAGTTGTAGCAAACATTGTTCATTCATCATTTCCTTCTGTTTTCATTATATTTCTATCAAGGTTTAATTACCAAACTTGGGGTTTGACCAAGAAAAACCCCAATACAAAACAGAATAATTTTTCCTCTTTGTGTATGTGTAGATCATAGGTTGAAGAGGAATTGTAGAGATCTTGAAGGAGCAATTTTGCATTATTGCACAAGTTTTCATCATTATTGTCAAGCCATAGAAACTAAGTTGCAATTTTTTTTTGACTTTCAAATAGTGGGACTTGTGCCAAATAGAAGCCAAGATGTAGCATCAGAGGACTACCAAAACTTATTTTGGAATCCCTAAGAAGGACCCATTTTCCCAGGGGTGAATCAGTCCCTTAATAGGTCTCAAAAATAACTTTTGGTGATAGGTGCATGCCATCAACCCCTTCTCAAATCTACTTACAAATTGTAATTTCCATTTTTGTACATTTTGGAATCTGTATTTTAGTTACATTAGGTATTTTTTTATTTTAGTTTGAGTGTTTCAAATCATTTCAGTTTGGTTTTAGATCTATTCTATTGTCCTAAGGACTGAGGTCCAGGTCTAATTGGCTCACCATTGAAGTTGCAGGTCAATCATTACACCTTGTGATCTCTTTCCTAATAAAATCTATATGGAAAGGAACCTATTGAGATTCCAAGGTTTTATAATCAACACATAATAATTTGGCGACACTTTCCGTACATTTTAAAATGTAATAGAAAAATGATTGGAGATCAAAATAAAAGAATGGAGAGAGAATCCTAAAAGAGAGAAAATATAGAAAAATACAATACAAGATAATTTTGAAATTACTCACGTTACTCTCATTGAACTAGCTAAGGTGAGAGGAGAGTGTTGTATATATAGAAAAATATAGAAAAATACATCCAAGAGGTACATTAACTCTAACTACCAATAATAGGTGGGAAGTTTTACATAATTTGTAAATGCCAAAATATGTGGCATAACCTACTCAAATAGAGATAAAATGTTGGTTATTAGAGGTAGCATAAGAAGGCAGAAGAGGGTGTGCAACTCAACTACCCATGTGAGGGAGAGAGTGACACATGTAGTTGATAGACTCTGCCATGTGTCCTCATATCAACCAAGTCTAATTAACCTAAGATTTAGAATAATAATATGAGTAGGAAAAAATAAATATCTCATAACATAAGAAAAACAAATAACCTACAATAATAAGTATATTACATGATGGTATACATTTGCATAGAATTCGAGGAATACTTTAATTAATATGTAGAGTTAAAAAAATATAAACCTATTTGATCTTGTTACCATAATAGGGTATGCACAATGTCTTGGACCTACACACTTACAAAACAATGAATATATATTACACATAAAACATAGACCTACTTGATCTTCAATTAATGAGTAGAGATTACACATAAAACACATACCTATTCAATCTTCAACGAATGAGAAGAGATTACACATAAAACACATACCTATTCAATGTTCAATGAATAAGAAAATATTACACCTAAAACATAGACCTATTTGGTCTTTAATTAATGAGTAGAGAATACACATAAAACACATATATATTTGGTTTTCATTGAATGAGCAAATATTAAACATAAAACATAGAATTGTTCAATCTTCAACTAATGAGTAGATATTATACATTAAACACATACCTATTTAGTCTTCAATAAATGTGTAGAGATTATATATAAAACATATACCTATTCAATCTTTAATGAATGAACAAATATTACACATAAAACATAGATCTATTTGGTCTTCAATGAATGAGCATAGATTACACATAAAACATAGACCTATTTGGTCTTCAATGAATGAGAAGTGTATGAAAATAAATAATGACTTGATTAGTGTTATGCAAATATAATTCTCGATACAAAAATGATAGTAACCTACTTGATCTTCAATAACATAGTATGACTAATAACAATTATCTATGGTCTTATGAAAATATAATGCTTGATAGAACAATAACAATAATAAGAAAAAAAAAATTCAAAGCAACTATCAAATTAAAAGATAACCAACCCCTAATCCTTTCATGGTTTAAAAGCATAAACATGGTTTGATCAAGAAGTCATTTATACGAAAACAAACATTGACCTTATAGTGGTTGATTTAGACTAAAAAAAATTATAAACATCAAAACTATGATAACAATTAACCCATCAATGCAAAATTAATGATAATGTTGAATGCATTTCATGAGCATGGTTGATATAGCTTTAGTATAGAAGAATCAAATTTCATAAGGAATTACAAAGATCAAAACTATGCCTTTCAAAAATAATTTATATTCATCTTAAACAATTTTAAATCATGTTAATACCAAATCAACTTAGCAATGCTATTTACATCTAACCTTAACCCATCTACAAATCTCTTCTTACTAAGCTCTTTTTCACTCTTCCGCCAAAAAAACCCATTCTCCTTCCTTCTTTATTGCTTTATTTCTCCAAACCCTTTCATTTCTTCCTCTTCCTCTTCACTTCACCCAAATTTCCCCCATATTGCAATCCTTATGGGAGTAGTGAAGACTCCCATTACTTCACTTGCTATGTAGTTAGTACCATTAATACCTCTTAGTATATCCACTACATGGAGTTAACACCTCGAGGAGCTCTTAGTTAATTTTTAAAGTACTATCATTCAATACCACCCCACGATGATATATATCTTTAAAAATGATCTCGAACTAAAATAACTGAATACACGATTAAGAAAATTTATAACTATATATTTATATATGTATATAAATTTCTCTTATTTATATACTTATATAAATATATTTATTCAACAAAAGATATTTTTCTCGCATTTTGCAAATCAATAAGAATTGTACCAAATTTCTCAAATAAAAGATCATCCATACTTCTTGAGGTAATATCTTATTGAATTAGCATATATACTAGACATAAAATATGAAGGATAAAAAGTTTAAACAATATTTCATGGCATTGTGATCTATAAGACACGAACAACCCAAACCATAATGATCAAACAACTCAAGATGAACATCTACATGACTTCACAGCTAGAAATCATGTGTGTGTGTGTTCTCAGATTCATGGTGGTCATGGAATTTCTCTGGATTCACTTCCCTCTCTCTAGTGATGCTCTCCCTCCTCGTGTGGGAGGAGGAAATTGTCTCCTGCATCCACCTCATTAAAACAACAAGGTAGTTAGTTCGATAATCATATCATCAAAACATAATATAAATCATTCATTAACATCTCATGATAATCAGATTCACCTATACACATTTTAAAAATAATATCTAACTAATATTTTCCTTAACACAATAAAGTAGAATCATCATAATATAAATGTCCTTAGAACAAGTTTTGGAACAATATTGTTTATAGTGGGTAATTGGTCACCTCACTCCCAAGACATTTTCACAATTAATATTGATGGTTTTTCTTGAAGCAATCTGAGTGCTACTAGGATTGGTGACATAACAGTGTTGGTTATATTTGTTTGTTTTTCTCTTCTACTATGAGGTTTGACACTAATAATTAGACGAAGACTTAAGCTATCCTTGTGGTGCTTGAGAAACCTTGCAAGCTAAGTTATAAAAAGATTATTTGTGAGATGGATTATGTGATCTTTGTCTCCCTTTTGAATAAATAGAAGCTTCACAAGTCTTCTTGGAGGTTGGCATCACTAACAAAGCAAATTCTTCACCTTACCTTGAATTTTGATTCCATTTCTTTTGTTGACATTCGTAGAGAATGTAATGCTATAAAAAATTTCTTGGCGAAATGATCTTTTGATGTTAGTTGCAACTAGAATGTTATGAAATGAAAGTTCTCTACTAATAAATCTTTGTAGATTTATCAACTTCTTCATAATGATTTGACTTGATCATTCTTGCTTGTATTTCTTTGAGATTCTCTGTTTTGGTTGGCTTTTAATTTTCTCTTGAAGATGATGTAACATTAAAATCTTAGATTTTTATTCTTCAAACTTTATTAATGACTATTGCTATATGAAAATCTTTTTGTATAATCTATTTAGGCGTATCCTACTATGAACTCGCCAGACTATTTTTTAAAATCGATGGCTAAAGCCATCCTGGAGACGAATGAATGTTTGCCCACCGTTGGATATTCCGTCCACCTTTCACGGCACCACGATCACCGCTTCTCACGTCATCCATTTTTCACGGCATCCGCTTTGCACGCAGTCCGCTTTACTTTCTCGCCAGTCGCCGGTATAATTTTCGCCGAATAAAGCAAGTTGATATTTTCTACGGAGGTCACTGCAAGTTGCAAGCTGGCTGTGGAAGGCCAGAAGCACAGGCCCGGCGGTAATACTGGTGCTTCAGCGGCTTCTGATACATCAGACATTAGTTCCATGAATCAGAACCAGAACCAGCACCAGTACCAGCATCAGCCCCAATCCCATGTCTTTGGGATTCAGTTGGGCGGTTATATGAACCCGGGACTCGGGGTTTCTAACCCTGTGGGTTTATCTGGGCATCACGGGCTCGGTGCCTCAGCTCTCTCTGGCCTTGGAACGCACGCCAACCCTAGTGGTATCCCGGGTCACACCGTACATCCGTCGGGGCTGCATGGAGCGTCGAACCCTGTCGCATCATCATTGGGCATGGGGTTTATGGGGGGCTGGGACCCTATGGAGGTGGAGGATATGGGAGCAACAGTCAGGGGGCGCTTGGGGCAGGAGGAGGTGGCTATTCTTCTCTCTTCCCCTCTTCGGCTGCTTCTCAACCTGGCGGTTTTGCGGATGGACCGGGTCACTATCCCCTTTCTGCCTATCAAAATCAACACCAACAATCAGGAGCATCTCCTGCACCGCGGCTTCCTGGGAGTGGAATGTATCCAGCCGGGCAGCCCTTCTATCCAGTCTAGGTAGGTTTCTTGTTCTTCACTTGTGTTTCTAAGGTGGTTATTCTTATTTGTGCTACTAACATTCTAGTGAATTGCATGGAGAGGCTATTAGACTGACTATTCTAACTTGAAAAAGAATTAGATTTTTAGTTAAAGTTTCTGAAATTACCCAAGTGTCTTTATGATCTTCTCAACTTACAATTCTGGGTTATGTTCTTAAAAGTGGGGTGCCTACGCTATACTTTTTCTTAGAATTGCTCCGTGAATCGGTGCGCCAAATCCTTAATTTGTGGGGTTCCTTGCCAAGCCACTTCGGTTTGGGGTTTTTTGGTTAAGGACAACGCTCCACAAGTAGTTAATTCTGGGTCTTATTCTTGCCAGTGAGGTGCCTATCTATCCCCAAAATATCTTACAAGCGCTCCTTGATTGGGGTCTTAAAGTCTTCGAAGCAAGGCTCCTTGCCAGGCACCCCCAATTTAGAGTTTTGCTTAAGGACTCTTTCCCTCAAGTAGTTGATTCCAGGTCCTGGGTACCATTATTTTATTTCACGTTTGTTTTACTATCGTCCCTAGTATGCGTGTTTTGCTTGACATGACATACACTCTTTTAATTGTGGTAGTCCCAACAATCCGAAGGTTTATGGATATGGATGATAGCATTTTTTTGCCTGATAACAAGCTTTATAGGCTCGTTGTATTTGATAACCATTCCCCCTTTACATTATGGACAAGCTCTGGTATGATTGTTATAGAATGTCTGTTTTATTCATGATGTAGTGGTTGCTGTAGCAGATGGTACAGTGATAATGATTTGTGCTTTGAACTGGAACAATGCCCTGTTTTTAAGTTAACCATAAATGCTTGTAATCTTATTGCAACAAAGAATATGGTCTTCTAAATATTATAGTTTGTATCCTGCATTTTGCCTCTTTGCTGGAATTTAGAATTCGTTGCACATTTTTCCTTGGAAGTTTTTATCCGTTTTCTTTGTTAAAGCTCTTTTCTGATGTGCATTACTTTGCTTGGGTGAAAGATATGTCTGTCATTGGTTTATTCTTAAGCAGTTGCTAATTTATCGATTCATTTCATGTAATTTGGGGTTTTAGGAGTGAGAAGTGATCTTGCTTTCTTATGTTTCCTTCCTTGCTGCTTATCAGATTCTGATGTGTGTGTCTGTGCTGATTATATTTTTAAAATTTACTAAGGTTGATCCATTTCAAACAATATAACTATTCCAACCAAAAATTCGGCGTACCCAATTGCACACAAAAAGTGCAATAGCTAGTTTTACTCTCAATTAACATATTTTTCCAATAAAATAGATACATATAATAAAGACATGTATAAATAGAATATAAATATAAAATATACATACTTGCTAAGATAAGATATGACATATGACAAAGACTTTATATATAAACCTAACTAAATCTAAAATATCTAATAGATTTCTCGTCAACCTTGGTTACTACGTTCACAAGATCTTAGGTTTTTTTACTATGATATCAACGCAATGAACATATCAATTCCTCGTAGCCATGCGTAGATTGTACTGGATTTGCTATCTTTATTTTAATCTAAACTAATCGCAAACTTCACTGTTCTCAATCTTTATCATCAAGTCACGCGTATTATCTTGATTGGCATTTCAATAATGGTTGTCTTCTTCCTGCTTTATATGGTGGGAAATTTCTTAGAGTTGGACGTGAAACAGAGTCAGTCTATTCAGGAGTCACTGTCTTTGAACAGAAGCATTTCCTTCACCTGACAAAATGCAAAATATCGCATAATTAGGTAGGAAAGCTCTTGTTCAAAATATTCCATAATTAGGTAAGAAAGCTTTTGGCAATCGAAAAGTCCAAAAAAAGCATATACAGAATTTAAATATGGAACTGTTTAGATTTGGAGACTTCTAAATAATTGTAAGTAATTCCTTGATGTACTTATATATATATCCCTGCATACTTATCATCACTCTGTGTAATCTGATCTGAAAAGATAAGAGACAAGCCCACAAGAACTGTTTAGATTTTGATACTAATAAATAATTGTAAGTAATTCCTTGATGTACTTATATATATAGCCCTGCATGCATATCACCAGTCTGTGTAATCTGAGCTGAAAAGATAAGAGACCAGCCCACAATAATAACTAGGAGATTTTCCAGTATGAATCGAGAGGGTACTCAAATGGCTTCACTGCAGATAGCAACACCCAGTGCATCTGATATGTCTGCTGAATATAACATCAAAATGCCAATTTTCAAGGACTGCGATGATGACGGACGGTCTAAACGTACAGGTAAAGCTCGCTAATTTAATTCAAAAGATTATTTTGAAATTAATTATGTATATTTTTAATCGACATTTCAAATCACACTCAGTAATTCAGTGATGATGTTTGTATACATGAAACACAGCCACCTTATGGACTGCGAGTGCTCATATAATCACAGCAGTGATAGGATCAGGAGTGCTGTCACTTTCATGGGCTACAGCTCAACTGGGATGGGTGATCGGACCTCTAGTTCTCATTGCTTTCTCCATCGTCACTTTCTATACCTCCACCTTACTCACAGACTGTTACAGATCTCCTGATCCAGTCAAAGGAAAAAGAAATTACACTTACATGGATGCCGTCAAAGCCAATTTAGGTATGTTAACAGAATGTGTTGATGATGGATCACAGAGTGTGATCCGAAATGTTGATGCAAAAATTTATCACACAATCGAATTCAGATATCGTTCAGCAATTATATATTGATGTTTCAAACTGGTTTCAATTTTTCCAAAATCTTTCTTGAAATTTGGTTAACATTTTACTTGGAAGAATGTTGAATACTCAAATATTATTTCTTTAATCTCAGGAAGCACACAAATATGGCTCTGCGGCTTGACACAGTATGCCAATCTATACGGAACTGCTATTGGCTACACAATCACGGCATCTATCAGCATGACGTAAGATTTTATTCCAAATTTCAGCAATAAAATCTATTAGCATGAGATGTTGTTAGATTTGATTCATAATTTTTTTTTTTCTTCTACGGAGTCTTGTCGACATTCTATGGGAAAAAAATGGATGTCTTGGATCTTCCTCCTCTTTCTGCTATTGTTTTAACCATCTAACCGCATTGAATTTCTGTGTTTTATGTTTCAAATCGACATTGTATTTGTTTTTATATTTTATTTTCCAAACTATAACCCTGTATTAACTCTATATGTAATAATATTTTGTAAAAGATAATTTAAACACTTATCCATTGAAAAGATATCTATGAAAAAACTTAGAAAATCAAATAAAAAAACATTGAGAGTAAATTTTTAATATGTAGTAAAATCCATGTTTTTATATTTTGACATAGCTATTAAAGTAATTGACCATTGTTGGACAATCTCAGGGCTATCAAGCGGTCCAGTTGTTTCCATGACAATGGGAGGGAAGCTCCATGCGACTCCAACAACAACCCTTTTATGATTCTATTTGGAATCCTACAGCTTACTTTATGTCAAGTACCTGACTTTGACAAGCTCTGGTGGCTTTCTATAGTTGCTGCAGTTATGTCATTTACTTATTCTTCAATAGGACTCGGCCTTGCTATTGGCAAAATTTCAGGTATGCCTTCATTTAGTCTACCCAAATGTCAACTCTATTATTTGAAAATGTGACCTCCACTATAAAATACAGAGGCCTGTTCATAACCCATCATAATCTGATGTGAAATTACAGAAGGAAACTTCCATGGGACTCTTACAGGAATGCCCATAGGTACAGTCACTCAAGCCCAAAAGGTCTGGAGTGTCTTCCAAGCTCTTGGAAATATTGCTTTTGCTTATTCATACTCCTCCATTTTAATTGAGATCCAGGTATGATACCCTAACCTTCATTATATTTCATAGATTGATAACCTCTTTCTTCTGCCTCACGTCTGAAGACTCAAAGTTGTAAATATGGTGAAGGACACTGTAAAATCACCCCCAGCAGAGAACCAAACAATGAAGAAAGCCACAGCAATTGGAGTGAGCGTGACCACCATCTTCTACCTGTTATGTGGTTTACTGGGATATGCGGCTTTTGGGAACCATGCTCCAGGCAACTTTCTAACTGGGTTTGGCTTTTACGAGCCATTTTGGCTCATCGACATTGCCAATATATGTATTATTGTTCACCTCGTTGGGGCATATCAAGTAAGTATGTTTTTTTTGGAATCTTCTTAGACGGGTTTCAATGGAGAATCTCACATAACTTACATGAATCATCTAAACTAGTCAAAGTTTAGAGTGTGCTCTTTAAACCTGTCTTATAGATGGGTCGTACTAGAGAAGCTAATAAGATTTCAGATGAACAGTGTAAACAAGTCAAAACTTAGAATGTGCTATTTGAATTTGCTCCCTACAACAAACTTTTAATTGTTTTGATTTTCTGCAGGTCTTTGTACAACCTCTGTTTGCTTTTATTGAAAAGTGGTGCTTCAACAAGTGGCCAGAAAGCATATTTCTTCACATGGAATACGATGTTAAGTTGCCCAAGTATGGAGCGTACAAGCTTAGTCTTTTCAGACTGGTCTGGAGAACAGTTTTTGTGATCACAACCACAGTTATTTCAATGCTTCTGCCATTCTTCAACGATGTTGTGGCACTCTTGGGGGCAGCAGGATTTTGGCCATTGACAGTCTATTTCCCAGTGGAAATGTACATTGTTCAACAGAAGATCCCCCGTTTTTCATCAAAGTGGTTGATGTTGAAGGCCTTGAGCGGTGTTTGTTTCCTTCTCTCCGCAGCAGCTGCAGTTGCGGCAATTGAAGGTGTCATCCAGGATTTGAAAACGTACAAGCCCTTTAAAACGACGTATGACTGAAAGCTCCTCCCATGCAAATTTTATCATAGGGTTTCCTGTTTTTTATTGGTAGCCTTGTGGTTCTAGATGTGGTCTACAACCTCACTTGGAGATAGTTAGTTTTGAAAGACCAGAGGAGCCTTCTTTTTTCGTTCATTTAAAGTTTGACACTGTAAAATCTATTAGTGTTGAGATTTTTGGATTGTAACTGTGTGTAAGATCATATTCCATGATCCATCATGAGGATGCTGAGTAAGAGAGTGTAAAATCCATTATTAGTAAGGAAACTTTAGGTTCTCACTTCATCTTTTGAAAGAACAATAAATGGAATTTTTAACTACGATCCACTTTTCCCATTTAGTGTTTTGTTCTTGCTGCGGTTTTATATAATGTTGTTTTTGTTTTGTGTTGGTGTTCTGTTTGAACTTTCCAGGTGTGTTTCTTTTCATCCATCTTTTTGATCATGAATATGTGTAATACTATTTTATAAATTATATATTATAGACACTTATTCATCAAAAAAATGTTATTCTTTGAATGAAAGTTTGACTAAAAAACAGTGGTTGTAACACTGTCATTGTTTGAGGTCAATAAATAACCGTCTTATAATCCTCATTTATTTGAACCTATATTTATTAAAAGATGAACTTGTAAATATATCATTTTGATTTTAAAAAATCAATAATTATTATTATAAATAAAAGAAAAACAAAATTTCAATATATTTTAAAATATTTTTTTAAAATAAAAAATTGAATTTTATTTTAAAAATATTT